>JARFJB010001352.1:440000-630000 GCA_036346205.1 Vesta saturnalis | reverse complement strand
TAACCTACGACCTGTACTTTGCTAGAGTACCGCGCTAACCAACTGCGCCATCAAGGTTCAAGCCCCAATTGATGTAAATTTTGTCTTTATGTATGTAGAACTGATGTAAATTCTAAATATAATTAGATTACAATCAAATTACTTATATTAATGGAATGTGAGCCTGCAATATCGCAAGGATTCACGCATACCAAAGCAACTTGACTAATATTAAATTATTCTAAGTTTTTGTTATGAACGAATAAGTTCAAAGGTAAATATGTAATTAAAAATTATTATTAATTTTATTAAATACATAAATAAAAAGTTTACCTCGAGTAGGATTTGAACCTACGACCTGTACTTTGCTAGAGTACCGCGCTAACCAACTGCGCCATCAAGGTTCAAGCCCCAATCGATGTAAATTTTGTCTTTATGTATGTAGAACTGATGTAAATTCTAAATATAATGAGATTACAATCAAATTACTTATATTAATGGGATGTGAGCGTGCAATATCGCAAGGATTCACACATACCAAAGCAACTTGACTAATATTAAATTATTATAAGGTTTTGGGGCGCTTTAATTCCGCATTTAGATATATATATATATATATATATATATATATATATATATATATATATATATATATATATATATATTCAAATTAGCATGAATTAATTTGCAGTTCAGCAGAATTATCACATTTGACAATTTCTGTCAGTGGTGTTTTTCAATGAAATCCGCCTACTAAAAAGTCCAATTTTTCAAGAAGGAGTAGACAGAAGCATAAGAACTATACTTTTGAAATACTAATTGACAATTGATTTATTGCATACATGGTGTTCAAAATTTGATGAACTATTAAATAATTTTCAAAGTTGAAAAACTTTGTTAATTCAAATGTGACACCCTGTATATTATTGGATGAATAGATGCAGCATTTAGTTATGCATCGTTTGGCTATAACATTACCTATACCTATTATCGACAATTTTCTTGTTAATTAATATTTTCTACTTTAATGTGATTTTGACAGAAACTGAAATGTTTTTCAAAATAAAATGAACTTAATTCAAACTACACAAATTCTATTTTATTAAAACAATAAAATAAAACAAGAAGATAACAAAATTGAGAGCATAATAACAAATGAAAAACATAAAACAATTATTTGAACATAACTCGAAGAAAAGTGATAAAAAAGATAAAATGAATCATTACAAATGTTCCACATGACCGCCAATTTGATTTAAGCATTTTATAACTCTATCATATACTCCTTGCGAAATAGATCGCCGAATTTCGTGTGGACACATACTATTGAATGCATTGTGAACACGATTTAGCAATTCCTCTCTAGTTTGAACTGGCCTAGAGTACACTAATTCTTTTATACGACCCCAGAGGTAAAAGTCCAGGGGCGTCAAATCGGGTGAACTCAGTGGCCAGTTCCAAGGTCCTTGTGGGCCAATCCACCGATCTTCAAACATCAATGTCAACTGTTGGTGTACAGCTATAGTGGAAGGTGCGGGAGCACCATCCAGCTGATACCAACTGTTTGCCCTGTCACATGCAGGTAGAGTATTTAGAAAATCCATAACAAATCCACGGAGAATTTCAAGATATCTCGCCCCATTTAAATTTTCATCGTACACTTGATATGCCACTCTATTATCCATAACTAAACAAAAAACGTTAAAACTAAATTGGAACTGGTGATTACATTCTCTTGTTACATGAGGATTATCTTGTGCCCAGTAGTGATTATTTCGGCGATTGAAAATTCCTTCTCTACTGAATTTTGATTCATCGGTCCAAATAATGTTGTGAAGAAATCTGGGATATTCGGTCATTTGTACAAGAATAAATTCACAAAAGTTAACTCGTCGTGCCTGATCACCAAGATGTAATCCTTGCGCAGTTATTACCGAAAAAGGATGCATTTTATACTTCTTTAATATTCTGTGGATTAATGTTTGTGAAATATCCAACTCCAGTGCAGCTGCTGTAATTAAAGTTCGTGGATAAGCGTGAAAATAAGCTAACACGTTCACCTCGTTAACTTCATTACCTATTACTGGCTTAAATGCGTTCGAGTTGCCCTTATACTTCCAGTTGCAATAAATCGAGCTTCAATTCTTGCAAATTTTCCAGGTGTCATTAATGGTAGGTGTGGATACCGTTCGTTAAACAACCTGCATGTTCGCCTAACAATTCGTCCACATTCACCATGCGTGTAAAACAAATTTAATAAATCATTGTTAGAATATTCTTGAATTCATTCCATTATAAACAGTACTTAAAAAAATACTTAAAAAATTACAAAATCACTTAAATTGTACTGATTTGACATTAAATCAACAACAATGTTTTAATGCGTGTGAAAATCAAGGCTCACTAGATTGCAGTTTTGGAATTTTATTGGCTTTTATAAAAAATACGGAGATATGAGTTATAAAATGCTTAAATCAAATTGGCGGTCATGTGGAACATTTGTAATGATTCATTTTATCTTTTTTATTACTTTTCTTCTAGTTACATATGTTCAAATAATTGTTTTATGTTTTTCATTTGTTATTATGCTCTCAATTTTGTTATCTTCTTGTTTTATTTCATTGTTTTAATAAAATAGAATTTGTGTAGTTTGAATTAAGTTCATTTTATTTTTGAAAAACATTTCAGTTTCTGTCAAAAATCACATTAAAGTAGAAAATATTAATTAACAAGAAAATTGTCGATAATAGGTATAGGTAATGTTATAGCCAAACGATGCATAACTAAATGCTGCATCTATTCATCCAATAATATACAGGGTGTCACATTTGAATTAACAAAGTTTTTCAACTTTGAAAATTGTTTAATAATTCATCAAATTTTGAACACCATGTATGCAATAAATCAATTGTCAATGAGTATTTCAAAAGTATAATTCTTATGCTTCTGTCTACTCCAGAAGCACTTTCCATCAGTCAAAAATAAGTCAGACAAGCAGTGTTGAAAATAGGGTTACATCTTTCAAAATTTTTGAAAAAATCAAGATATCTAAGAAACAGTTGAAAAAAGGTATAGGAAACCCTTATAAGACATCCTAAAATTTTATCAAGAATCCAAAAATAAAATAATATACAGGGTGTTCCATTTAAAATAAGGAGGTTAGTGGCGACTTCCGGTATAACCGGAAGTAACATGACCTTGAAAATATTTTAGAATGAAAGAGAATCTTAAATAACCCTTAAGTCCAAAAATTCAGATTTCTAAATTTTTTCTAACCACATAAACTTCTAACGAACGCCTACCGTGGAAAACCCTATATATATATATATATATATATATATATATATATATATATATATATATATATATATATATATATATATATACAGTATGTCCCCGGATCGACTTTAAAAGAGGGAAAATTCTCTTATTTTTGATTTCTCCGAAAATTTCATTCTTGATGATTTGCCCTGCTTGTTTTCAAACCCCCGAAACACAAATTACTTTATATTTTACTTGTACGGTTCTCGAGATAATATCATTTTTCTTGAAAAATTGGATGTTTTTCCTAATTTTTAAAAGTAATTTTAGTAGGCGGATTTCATTGAAAAACACCACTGACAGAAATTGTCAAATGTGATAATTCTGTTGAACTGCAAATTAATTCATGCTAATTTGAATTGTATCTATAATGTTGACTTTACAACAAAGAATTTATCTAATTCAATGTTACGGAACTGGGGAAGAGTGCTACCGAGTTGTTATCAGAAAATTCAACCAAAAATACCCGGAGGTTGCCATTTCGAATGCCGCAGCAAAAAACTTGGTAACTAAATTCTTTCAAACAGGCTCGGTTTTAAACCTAAAAAAGCCAAAGAAGTTGTTCGATGAAGAAGATGCTGCTACTGTTCTCGCCGTTCATTCCGCAGCAGAAGTTCCAAGGTTGTCTTTAAGAAGGAGGGCACTACGAATTGGGATAGGTAAATCTCATTTGCAAAGAATCTTCAAGGAGAACAAAATTTTACCATTTAAGCCGCAATTTAGGCAAACTTTAGAGAACGATGATGAAGCCAAACGTCTAGATTTTTGTTTGGAAATGGGCAATAGAGTTTTGGAAGATTCAAATTTTCATAAACGAATAATGTTCTCCGATGAATGGACCTTTCAACTAACGGAGTCGTTTCCTCCCAACATTGCCGTTACTGGAGTAGGACGAATCCAAACTTCCGAATTGCTAGTCGCAGACAATGTTTGAAAAAAGTTAATGTGTGGTGTGCGGTTTCGTACCATGGAATTATTGGCCCATATTTTTTTGATCAAAATTTAAACCGTTATTCACATTTGGAAATGTTACAAAATTTTTTAACTGATAAACTGGATGAATTGCCATTGAACTACCAAATTGAAATGTTCTTCCAGCACGATGGGTGCCCTGCTCACTATGCCGGTACTGTTCGCCAGTGGCTCAATACAGAGTTCCATGATAACTGGATAGGAAGAGATGGTGCCATTTTATGCCCGCCGAGAAGTCCTGATCTCACAATAATGGACTTTTATCTGTGGGGTCGTTTAAAACAAATTGTGTACAGTGAGGCATTAGACAATGATGAAGAGCAATTGAAAAATAGGATACGGAGTGCTGTCCAGTCCCTTTCAATCGAAGAAATAAGGCGCAGTTTCAATGAATTCAGAGCTCGCATTGAAATCTGTGCGGAAAAAGGAGGAGCATTATTCGAATAGAAAATTTATAGTTCAGTTTTTTGAGAATTTCATTTCATTTTACCATCAATTGTTAAATTTATTAATTAAAACTTGTGAGACCTATTTGATTTTTCCTTTGAAACAAATCAATTTACTTCAAAAAATTACGAAAAGCTCGAATTTTTCAAGAAAAATGATATTATCTCGAGAACCGCTTGAGTTAAATAGCAAGTAATTTGTGTTTCGGGGGTTTGAAAACAAGCAGGGCAAATCAGCAAGAATGAAATTTTCTGAGAAATCAAAAATAAGAGAATTTTCCCTCTTTTAAAGTCGATCCGGGACATATATATATATATATATATATATATATATATATATATATATATATATATATATATATATATATATATATATATATATATATATATATATATATATATATATATATATATATATATATATATATATATATATATATATATATATACAGGTGTATTTTAAAATCACCGACAAACGAAAACTGGAGATTCTATGAATCAAAATAAGACAAAAATGATCATAAACGCTTTTCCGAAAATGCTTCCTAACCGAGATACAGGTTGATTAAAAAATACTTTTTTTAAGGTTTTTTTAAGATTCCTCAAAAACTACAAAAGATATTACACTGAGATTTGGTACACCTAAATGTCTAATTAAGTACAATTAATGAGGTGAGTTTGAGTCTACTGGCTCCATCCAGTGGCGTAGAATATGTTAAGTTAATCACTTTAAGTGAAAAAAAACGCACGTCCCTGCTTTTTTTGAAGAAATATTTTTTTGTTAAATTCAACATTTAATTCTGCAAATAAAATCATACTTAGTATTTTTTCGATTCGGCACCTGTTTTTGAAATATTTGCATTAACATAAACAACTACATTATTCAGTAATAACCAAATTAAATAAATCAGAGATTGCTTTGCATTTGACAGTTACGTATCTTACGTTTGCTAAAATAGTTGCATTTACGCGTGTTTTGTAATTCATTTTTTGTGTCTAATTACTGTGAAAAAATGAATTATTCCAAACCAGAACTGGTCGATATGCATTTATGTTATGGTAATACTAATTGCAATGCTCGTGCAGCTGCTCGACTTTATGAACAAAGATTTCCAAATAGAAGACATCCACATCATACTACGTTTAGAACCGTTTATCGTAACTTGTTAGAATATGGAAGTTTAAAAGGAAAGAAACATTCCGGACGAAATGCTCGTGTACCAGTTGAAATTGAGGAACAAGTTTTAGATAGAGTTTATGAAAATTCATCAATAAGTACGCGTGAGTTAGGTTTAGAATTTGGTGTGTCGCATAGCAAGTCTTGGAAAGTTTTACGAGAACAAAATTTACATCCCTTTCGCCTACAAAAAGTGCATGCATTATTGCCTGCTGACCATCCTCGCTGAATGAATTTTTGCGAATGGTTTTTAAATAAAAATGCTGAAGATGTACAATTTGTTAGAAACTTATTGACCACTGATGAGTGTATTTTTTCCCGAAATGGAATAATAAATTTGCATAATTCCCACAAATGGTTAGATGAAAATCAGCATCCAACTGTAGTTACAGCTCACCAACATAGATTTATCGAAAATATTTGGATACGTATACTAGACGATCACCTAATCGGACCTATCGGTTTCCTCAAAGATTTACTGGCGAATTCTATTTAAATTTTTTGAGAGAAGAATTGCTAGAATTATTTGACGACGTACCCTTAGATGTTAGAATGAACATGTATTTCATGCATGATGGTGCACCACCACCTTCTACACGAAACGTCAGAGAATTTATAAGTGCATGGTTCCCTGGACGCTGGATTGGACGAGGAAGTGAAGTACCGTGGCCGGCTCGATCGCCAGATTTAAACCCATTGGATTTTTTTGTGTGGGGGTATCTGAAAACTCGTGTCTATTCTGTTCAAATTGATAATCGAGAGCAACTTTGGAATCGCATACAGATGGCATGCGATGAGATTAGGGCTATGCCACAAATTTTTCAGCGTGTTAAGTTTCATTTGCTAAGAAGAATACAAGCTCGCATTCAAAAGGAAGGAGGACATTTTGAACATTATGCATAAAAATAATTATTATTTTGTTTTTGATTTCTTTAATATCTCTTTAATAATATACCTAATAGTTAACTGCGTTATTTTTTGTAAAATAAAACAAATTTTGATTTTTATTGAATAATGTGGTCGTTTATGTCAATGCAAAATATTTCAAAAACGGGGTGCCGAATCGAAAAAATACTAAGTATGATTTTATTTGCAGAATTAAATGTTGAATCTATCAAAAAAATATTTCTTCAAAAAACCAGGGGCGTGCGTTTTTTTTACATAAACTGATTCTACGCCACTGAATGGAGTCAGTTGGCTCAAACTCACCTGATTAATTGTATTTAATTAGACATTTAGGTGTACCAAATCTTTCTCTTAAAAAAAAGTATTTTTTAATCAACCTGTATCTCGGTTAGGAAGCATTTTCGGAAAAGCGTTTATGATCATGTTTGTCTTATTTTGATTCATAGAATCTCCAGTTTGCGTTTGTCGGTGATTTTAAAATGCACCCTGTATATATATATATATATATATATATATATATATATATATATATATATATATATATATATATATATATCTAAATGGGGAATTAAAGTGGCCCAAAACCGAGTTTATCTTCACATTTATAAATTGGATCCTACCACAACCACTGAAATGTTGCATGATTACCTAAAAGATACTTTTCCAGGCGTGATTTGCGAAAAATTACTATTACTATTATGCATCGTTTAAAGTAACTGTGTATGATACGTAGAAAAAATTATGGATCCCAGTATTTGGCCGCCTGGAGCTTGTATAAATATTTTTTTTTCATAGTGCATGGGACATCTTTAACCACTTTAACAATTTTTCGCGTTAATGTACAGTGCCTAAAAAATAAGTTATCTGAATTCGAATCATTTTTAGTTGACAAAAACTATTATGTAGTGTGTATTAGCGAGCACTGGTTTACAGACGAGAATTTACTAAGTGATTTAAAATTGGGTACTTGGAGTGCTGTTACTTATTTTGCAGATCCAACACTGTTCATGGTGGAGTATTAACAATGACAAAAAACAACTATAAGGTGAAAGCTTTATCGTTTATTAATCATATTTCCGTTGAAATTCATTTTCGTGCTTTACAAATTAATTCAAATATAGTAATCATAACAATTTATAGATCCCCTCTATGAGACTTTAATTTGTTTTGCAATAATTTAGAAACAGTTCTTGAAAAACTACTGAATTTTAATGTAGTTATATTAGATTTTAACATTAACTTTTTAGAGCTAAGTAATAGATCACAAATCCTAACCAATCTATTATTAAGATACGGCCTTATACAAACAATTTTTACACCTACTCGCGGTAAAAATTGTATTGACAACATTTTTTTTAATTTTTCTACTAGTACTTACACTTCGGACACGTGTGAAATAGGCCTTTCAGACCATCTTGGCCATGTGATGAGTTTATCTGACCCTAATCTGGCAAAGTCAAATCCGTATATAGAAACGATTACTCGTCCTTTAACAGAAGCTGGGCTACATCAAGTTGTTCTCTATGTTTAGAGAGCATCACTGGAATGCTTTAATATCGGAACAAATGTGTGGAAATTCTTCATTTGTTTCTTTTTTTAATACATTCTACAATTACATCTAAAACTTGTAGTAATAATCTCAATTGGATCAATAATGATCTCAGGAGTCTTAGGGAAAAACTCAAAATGTTTACTTGCCTGTATAAAAAATATCGCTTAGCCAATTTATATGCAATCAAGAAACATCTTTCCAATGTATACAGAAAGGAAATTAAACGTGTTCAAATCATAACTAATGACAGATTTATACACAACTCCAGGAATTCAACTAAAGCAACGTGGTCAATTATAAATTCAATCAGAAACTCTAATACGGTTATCCAAACATCGTTAAGCGCCGACGATTTTCTCATACATTTTAGTACTGCAGCTAACATAATAGTTAATAAACTTGTCAGCAATAATATAGACCCATCTACTTATTGCAATTTTTCTGTACCTAACGACCGCACCTTTGAATTTTCAAATGTATCCCAAATCGTTCTTCGAGATGCTATGATGAAAATGAAAAATGGTAAGTGTAAAGATGTGTACGTATTAAGTACTAACTTAAACCCATTAATTCCCAAGGGTAGAAAAAAACATTTTTTTTCAATGAAACTTTATATACTAACTACAAATACATCAATTAAGATAAATTAGGTGAAAAAAAAAGTTTTTCCCCAGTACAAACGGCATACCATAATGTTTCGTATACGAAACGTTGGAACTAGCGTGCATCGAATTTACCGGGAGTGAAAGTTTTCGAAACAGTCTGGATGTAAATGGACTTGACATTTTGCACATATATAAACTGTGTTAGTCTTTTCGCACTGTTCGCATCTCCTTCTTGTTTTACTCTCCTGTTGTTTTATGATGTGTCCAATATTATCGAAACGAATTTCTGCTGGTAAAAAATTTTTGGACGGTCGCCTGAGTTTTGTTTTGTTTGTCATACCGTTCCTATTTGAGTTGTTCTGTTCAGAACAAAGTTCAGTCGCTTCTTGCGTTTTCATCAAAGTAACGGCTACACAAGATTTAAAATCTATTTGAGATGTTTTTTTCCTGTTTGCAAGGTTATACATTTTCCAGGCATTCACTATAACACTGTCAACTAGATTTATAAATAGTTGCCATCACCATTTTTTTCCTCTTACACGAATTCTGTAATTTGCAATGCCGTTATGATACACGTCGACACCGCCCATATTCTTATTGTAATTAGCGATGACCCGCGGCTGAGGAATACCCACCATCTTCTTTTCTTTTCTGTTGTATCTTTTAGCGGACACTAAAGGCTCAAGGCTGCAATTATTAGTAGTAACGGTTACAACAGAATTATCATTCCAACGCACTAATAATATTTCGTTGTGCCCATCAAAACAGAAATCATATGTTCCTCGCTCTTCTTTCTGAAATTTCTTCACTGCTTGTAATGTGTTATTACATGTACGATTTTCGCGAATTGTTCCTGTGGCATAAAATCCTCTAGTTTTTAGCAAACAAAACAAATTATGAGACGAAAAAAGTTGTCAAAATATATGTGATGTCTAGACGGATCCTCGACTCCAGACAAGAGATCTAAGACAACCTGTTCTCATAGACCTAATTCAGTTTTTTTGTAAATTCATGTTCTGTCCACCATATGGTATAAACTTATATAAATATCCATTCTAACTGCATAGACACCATAATTTGAAACCAAACCGCACAGGCTTTCCTTTTATGAACATCTTACAACTGTGCCTCCCAAAATATGGTACCATCTCTTCGTCTATGGATAAGTTATGCGAAAATATCCCAAATTGCATGTTCTTGTCGCTTATTGCATCAAAAATGGGTCTCAATTTGGAAAACTTATCATTTTTATCCCATTGGACATTATCAGACTCATGCAATTCCGTACTAACTGGACACCTTTGTCTTCGTCTTTCGACCAATAAATTTTTGTCGCTGGTAAGGTGTGATAACCCGAAAAAAATTGATATGCCAATAAAACGTTTCAGAGTAGTGATATTGAGATCTAAACCATGTCTATTATTATCATTAGCATATTTTTTGAGAAATCGACAATTTTCTCTAAAACAAAAATATAAAGAAAATACTTCGTAAGGAGATTTTACACTGACTTTGCGCTCAATTTCTTCTAGTGCGATCTGTTCTTTATTTTCAGCAAAACTGGCATATGCTGGAGTAACCTTTCTCCATTTCGGGATTATCTTCTTTATTTTTTGAAAGTTTCATTTTTTTCGAAGTTGATGGTATTACTTCTTCTGGAATTTCGTCTTCATCAAGATTTGTGTGAACTTCAAATGTACCCGCTATATCTGGCATCTCTGTATCATTTTCTGATATATCATCTTCAAAATTTTCTTCATCCGTAAGTTCATCTACAGGGGGCGGGATGTACACTGCATGAATGTTTACAGCTCTTTCCAAATCATCATCTTCTTCCAAGTAAGGCAATAACTCCGCGGTAGGCAAAGGCCTTCTATTTTCCCAAGGCATAACTCACAAATAAATGCCACAATTAGAAAAATATTTTTGTCATTCAAAATAATTCATCAATACATAATAATTTGATGAATGACAAATACTCACTTGATTTTTATAAAAAACAAACAAAGCAAGACAAGTTTCATGTAATTGTATAAACAAACTGACCAAATATGCGAAAAGAAGAATCGACAAGTAGAACATCCCTCATTATAATAAATTATATAAATTTACAAAACCAAAATAAAAAAAGCAATAAGGTATTATTTGAATTACAGCATCATAAAATGCAAGAACACTTTTCTGCATTCCGTCCGGTTGGTCATAACACATCTGGTGCAAAGATGCCTAGAAATCCCAACGTTTCGTGAACGAAACGTTTCAGAGAAACTTGAATATCTCGTAAAATAATAAAGTAAATGTTAACAGGTAAAAACGTTTCACTAAATAAAATACTAGGGAAGACTAATCCATAAAACGGTTTGTCATAATTTGAATATAAATATTTATCTTTTATAAGAAAAGTATCGCAAGATTAGACTGGCCTCTAGGGTTCAATCTATCTATACAGCACAATTAAAATTATATTTTATTTTTCACAATTTTCATGACACGTGGTAAAAGGCGATGTCTTCTTTCACTAAGAAGAAGTTACAATTAAATTGCTCAATATATAATCTCAAAAAAAAATAGGAAGCAAAATGTTTCGTATACGAAACGTTGGGAATTAATGGGTTAAAAGGAATATTAGTTTATTAGTCGAACCCTTAACGATAATCTACAACGCTATGATTAACTCGGGAAACTTTCCTGAAATATTAAAAACCGTGATAATTTTACCAATTCCTAAAAACGGCGACAAAGATGAATTGCTATAGGCCTATTTCCATCCTGCCCATATTCCATAAATATTTGAAATAGTCTTGTACAGGGTTCCCCATAATAGGCTACTCATTTTAATATTTGCATTAAAATTTTTTTAGTTAACAAAACAAACTATTTATTATACTAAATTACAGCTAACTCTTTGGGATTTATGATAACTTATAAATATTTGGCTAATTTAATTCTAACTTTTAAAAATCACGTCTTCTAAATGACCTCCACCAACTTCAACACATTTTTCAATATTAGATAAAAAGTGGTTCATTACGCGGCGTAGCAAACCTTCGTCTATTCCTTCAACTTCTTCACGAATTTTGACTTTGAGTTCCTCGATTGTACCTGGAGGACTCGCAAACACTTTGGCTTTTAAATATCCCCACAGGAAAAAATCGGGTGCCGTTAAGTCGGGGGACCTCGAAGGCCAAGTCAAATCTCCGAATCGAAAAATGAGTCGGCCATTAAACATTTCTCGCAGAATACTCATTGAGTTTCTGGCGGTATGAGTTGTTGCCCCAACTTGTTGGAATAGTAAGCCATTGTTTAGTAATCCTCGTCTATTTAATTCTGGAATGAGGAATGTCTCTAGCATGTTTACGTAGCGCTCGGATGTTACTGTTACAGCGCGGTTATTTTCATCCTCAAAAAAATATGGACCAGTAATACCAAAAGATCCTACTCCACACCACACAACAACTTTTGGATTATGAAGGTTCTGTCTAAAGATTTCACGAGGATTTTCATTTGACCAATTCTGTTTATTAACCATGTCGTTCAAATAAAGATTTGCTTCGTCGCTCATTAGGAGACTGTGAATTGCTCCTTGATGTGAATCCAAAAATTCTTGACAAAATGCTAACCTTGCTTCTTTATCTTGATTGCTAAGGTGATGTCCCAGTTGGTATTTATAGGGATGAAATTTTAAATCCCTTTGAAGAATTCGATCTAAGCTTCCTGTTAAGGTTTCTAGGATTTTTTGTAAATCTGTGATTATGTATCCTACTCTCACGTTAGTATGAAATTGAATGTACTGAGCGGATCATGCGCGAGCAAAATTATCGATCCGTTTCAATAGATTGAAGGTGGGATATATCACACAACAAAACTAACTATTGTGAATAATGCAAGCAAATTAAAAACTGTAAAATAGTGCGTAATAAACACATTAATGAAATTTATTACAGTCCACTCAATTATTTACAATATAAATCACAACATTTATGGTCCATCGAGACGGACATCACATTAATTACTTATTAATAAAGATGCCAGTTCGAGCTAGTGACGTTGTTGATGTTTAGGAGCACCGTTTGACCTTTAAAGACACCAGATGTATAATCGACGGATGCCAGGCCACGCTATTAAAAGTGTAAAAAGGTATTTATCCGTTTTCCACATTCCTTTATTTAAGGAGACTCAATTTTATTTATTTTATTTTATGGTTAATTTACTATATTGTATATTAATCAATACCAATTTATATACGTGCGCTAATTGTGTTACGTTCCAATTAAATATCATACATTAACAAGCAAGTCAAATTTATCAATCGAATTTCAGCAGTTACGTATTTCGTATAGCTCCAGTGAAGTTCGGTTATTGTTGCTTGCGCGTTATTTGCTTTATAAATTTCAAAATGCCTAACAAAGACAATAAAGAAATTAGGATTTTATTGGCCGACGCGAAGTCCGTTGTTGATAAATTAGACAGGTTCGAAGAATTTATTCAAACTGTAAAATCTCTTCAAGTCATTGACGAGCTTAAAGTAAAACAATTAATTATTAGACTTGATCAGGTGAAGCCGGCATTAAATAAATACGAAGAAATATCCCTTCGCTTATCAACTACAGATGAAGTAATAGACCCATCTGTTGAACAGCTTGAAGCGCGATATTTCGATCTTGTAGCTGAGGCTTCTCACATTATTGACCATAACCAACCTAATCAATCTAACAACAGTAGAATTAGCACTCCAGAAAATAATCATAGTTCAAGCACTGACGAACATCGAATAAAACTTCCTGTTTTAAATATACCAACATTTAGTGGCCATTACTCTGAATGGACCAGTTTTTACGAAACATTTACGGCTTTAATTGACAACAACCAAAATTTATCAAATGTAGAAAAATTCTTTTACCTTCAAAATGTTTTGAAGGGTTCAGCTAAAGATTCAATTCTCGAACTTGCGGCTACTGCCTCCAACTACGATATTGCCTTAAATATGTTAAAGGATAGATATTGTAACGAAAAACTTATAATATTTTCTCATTTAGAAGGTATTTTTGAAACAAATAAATTAGCAAAAGAATCTGCTTCAGACTTGAGAAAGTTTTATGACAATTTATCGCGTCATTTACGAGCTTTAGACAATCTTAAGGTTCGAGATGAGACATTTAAAGCTGCAGTAATTGCTTATTTAGTAAAAACCAAACTCGATAACAACACTGTTGCCGAATTTAGTAAATTCAAAGTCAAACAGATACCAACTGTCAAAGAAATCCATAAGTTTTTATCGGAAAGGTGTACTACCTTAGAAGATATAAGCCATAATCAGAAGGTTTTATCACAACCGGGTAATAAAGGCAATGTTACTAAATTTTCAAATTTGAAGGTTAGTAACGCTAAACAATCTTTTGTTGTTACGGGCAATAATACATGTGTCTTATGTAAGGCAGCTCACCCATTGTGCTTTTGTCCAACATTTTTTAGAACATTCTGAGCGGGAAAGGTTCAATAAAGCAAACGAACTTAAAGTTTGCAAAAATTGTTTGAGTCACAATACAAAAGTGAGATGTCACTCAAAATCAAAATGTAAGTTTTGCCAAGGCACCCACAATAGTCTTTTATGTTTTGCTAGTAGAGCCAAACCGGAAATCGACGTTAAGCCAAATGTACCAGTCATTACCCAAACGGAAGTTGATGCTTCTTGTAGCAATGTTTCCGAAATCGTAGATGTTGCACAGACGTCACTTTCTTGTATCAATACGGATTTCAATCAAATATTGTTATCGACTGCTGTTATAAAAGTCAAGGCCAGTGATAACACTTGGCACACTGCAAGATGTCTCCTTGATTCAGCTAGTCAATCCAGTTTTGTTTCGAAGCACTTTGCACTCGTATCAAGTGCAAACCAGTTCCAACAAATGCCCTAGTTTTTGGCATAACTTCAAATTCGGCTAGATCGTATGGTCTAACTAAATTCACAATTGCTTCGTTATACGAAGATTTCCAAACTAACCTAACCTGCTTGGTCGTTCCAAAGATCACCCAAGATCTTCCACTGATAACATTTAACAAATCTGATCTCATTATTCCCAATAACATCAAATTAGCTGACAATAATTTCAATTTATCAGCACCTATCGACATTTTGATTGGAGCGTCACTCTTTTATGATCTGTTATCCACAGGTCAAATTTCCTTAGGTAAAGGAAAACCAACCCTGCAAAATACCCTACTTGGTTGGGTGATATCGGGTAATTTTGTAAAACACCAAAAAGGAGCGAGTACTGCAGTTGTAAGCGCTACATGCATTAACTCTTTGGTGTCAAATGATGAGCTGAATAATTTATTGGCCAGATTTTGGCAACTTGACCTTACTGTGCCTTCAAGTAACAGGTCATTGTTGTCACCAGAAGAGAGGTTCTGCGAAGAACACTTCTCAAAAACAACATCCCGTCATCCCAACGGGAAACTTATTGTTTCCGTTCCATTCAATTCTAAACTGGCCCAGCTAGGCAATTCCAAAAAACATGCCTTAGACAGATTTTATAACCTTGAGAAAAGGTTCTCAAGAAATTCCCAACTTTATGCTGATTATTCGAAGTTCATTCAGGAATACATAGCTTTAGGCCACATGACCAAGGTTGATATTCAACATTCCGATTCACTATATCATTCCAAAACCATTTCGACGTTAGGCGCAGATATTTCTCTTGACAACGTACCAGACTATTACCTGCCCCACCATGCCGTCATCAAAACTAACTCACTAACCACCAAATTACGAGTCGTTTTTGATGGTAGCGCTAAAACAGATTCCAACGTATCCATTAACGAAGTCCAATGTGTAGGCCCCGTCATACAGGATGACCTTTTTGAAATTCTTTTACGATTTAGACAACACAAAGTAGCCCTTACGGCTGATTTAGAGAAAATGTATCGCATGATACTTATTGATCCAGCTGAGCGCAAATTTCAGCGTATATTTTGGCGAAATTCTCCAAAGGATCCAATTGACATTTACGAGTTAAATACCGTAACATACGGCACAGCTTCTGCAAGCTATTTAGCCACACGAAGTTTACATTATTTAGCCGATTTAAAAGGCGATCAGTTTCCAAAGGCCAGTGGCGTTCTCAAATCCAGTTTTTACATGGACGATCTCCTTTTCACGGCAGACACCGTTGATGAAGTTCTTCAAGTTAAGCAAGAGTTGATTGCTGTTTTAGCATCGGCAGGTTTTCTATACGAAAATTTTGTCTAACGATCCAAATGTTATGTCCGAATCCACAAATTGCGACACGTCGCTCTTTAACGTTCCGTTGGGCGAGCGGACCAATGCCAAGGCTCTCGGTCTTGCATGGAATTCCTTGCAGGATGTTATCCATTACGATGTCAAACTAAATATTCATGCTTCTATGAAAACCAAGCGTTCAATCCTTTCTACAATATCCCGCTTATTCGACCCTCTTGGTCTTTTAGCACCAGTGTTAATTAGAGGAAAAATATTTATTCAAAGGCTGTGGAACTTAAAATCCCCTGGGATGAACCAGTTCCAGAACTATTACAAAGTGAATGGCGGGAGTTTGAAGACAAATTAGTCTCTTTGAATTCACTGCAAATTCCTAGATGTGTCTTATCAGAGTCAGCTTGCATTATAGAATTTCATGGTTTCGCTGATAGTAGTTCAGTAGCCTATGGCGCATGCATCTATGTAAGATGTACCAATCCACCCAATGACGTTTTCTCTACTAGATTATTGTGCTCTAAGTCACGTGTCGCACCCTTACGTACAGTATCAATTCCGCGTTTGGAACTGTGTGCCGCTGTATTGCTAAGTCAGTTAATGCAAAAGGTTAACAATTCCTTGACTATAAATCGTAGTCGCATTTACCTTTGGACCGATTCCATGGTGGTTTTAAACTGGATTAATTCCTCCCCCAACAAGTACAAGGTATTCGTAGCCAACCGCATAGCCTCTATTCAAGAGCAGTTTGATGCTAGCTTTTGGCACCACATTCCATCGCCGATGAATCCAGCAGATCTTATATCACGTGGTATCACTGTTTCTGAGATTTTAGACAATAAACTTTGGTGGAATGGACCAAACTTCTTGTCTGAAGGCTATGAATTTAGCTCACCTTCGAGCAATAATTCTGACCACATTAAACTGTTGGAAATGAAATCAAGTTGTTGTGTTTCAACAAACCAAATCAAACCTGCAACGTTATTTGCAAAATTTTCTTCCTTAACAAGGTTGCAGAAGGTTATCGCATGGGCTCTTCGATTTATCTCTAATTGTAAAAACCCCAAACAAAAGAAAATAGGTTCTCTTTCGCTTAGCGAACTAGATAAGTCTTTAAAGTCACTAATAAAATTATGCCAGCACGAATCATTTCTCAATGAGATTAAAACGTTAGATGTAGGACATAATTTGAACCCAAATTGTAATATTCTACCATTAAACCCTTTCTTGGATCAAGATAAACTGCTGCGCGTAGGTGGTAGTATCAAAATTCACAATTTTCTTATGAAAAGAAGCACCCGTTGCTACTTCCAAAAATCACCTACTTGTTGATTTAATAATGAAACATTATCACCATAATTTATTGCATTGCGGCGCTCAACAGCTATTAGCTAGCGTTCGTGAAGCTTATTGGCCCTTGTCAGGCAAAATGCTGCTAAATTTTGTGTTAGAAAATGTGTTCAATGCTTTAGAGCTAATCCAGTTTCTAAAGCCCCCTTATGGAAATTTGCCGCTCAAACGCCTTCAAATTAACACTCCGGCATTTTATAACAGCGGTTTGGACTATGCAGGTCCTATTCTTATACGTGATAGGAAGACCAGAGGATTTAAACTCACGAAGGCTTACATTTGTATTTTGTTTGCCTAGTTACACGAGCTGTCCACTTGGACCTCGTCACTGATTTATCAACTCAGTCATTTATCAATGTGCTAAAAAGATTCATAGCTCGACGCGGTAAACCGCATACGATATCAAGCGACAATGCTAAGAACTTCATTGGTGCTTATCACCATGTAAAAGATTTGTACAAATTTCTAAGATTGGAACGTAGCCAAAATGAGATCTCAAATTATTTGAAGAGCAATTCCATTAAATGGGAATTTATCATTCCCCGTGCCCCCCATCAAGGCGGCATTTGGGAGAGTGGAGTTAAGGCTATTAAGAGTCATTTAAAAGAGTATTGGGAAACTTACATTTAGCTTACGAAGACTTCCAAACTGTTTTAGTTCAGATTGAGTCTGTCTTGAATTCCAGACCTCTTTCTTGTTTATCCTCTGACCCCGAAGACCTTAATCCTTTGACTCCAGGACACTTTTAATAGGCCGACCATTGTCAGCTCTTCCTGAGCAAAATCGGCTCACAACCAATGAAAACCGTCTCCATTATATCAGAGATTGAGCCGTATTATCCAAGACTTTTGGAAAAGGTGGAGCGTCGAAGTAGTTCCCGAACTGCAACGAAGGACCAAATGGTTTCTCATCTTCCGGACTTGATGCATGAGGGATCAGTGGTTCTCCTTCGAGAAGATAACCAGCCCCGCTTACTTGGCCAATGGGTCGAGTTTTAGAATTGCATCGAGCACCAGATGGCGTCATCCGTTCGGTCACCGTCAAGGTTGCCAATGGAAGCACGCTTAAGCGTGCCGTTCACCGGTTATGTGTATTGCCAGTGTAACATGTTCATTTAAGTTGATGTGTGTTGCGCCTTATTCAAAATGAACTTTAGTATAAAAAGGTTCTTTTTTTATTGTTGTATTTTTTGTTACCTTAATTGGTGTTTTCATTTTATGTTTAGTTTCAGATATAAACTTAAATATTTTGTATATTCCTTTTGAAATCCACCGTATTTCAAGGTGGCCGCTTATGTTAAGGTTTCTAGGATTTTTTGTAAATCTGTGATTATGTATCCTACTCTCACGTTAGTATGAAATTGAATGTACTGAGCGGATCATGCGCGAGCAAAATTATCGATCCGTTTCAATAGATTGAAGGTGGGATATATCACACAACAAAACTAACTATTGTGAATAATGCAAGCAAATTAAAAACTGTAAAATAGTGCGTAATAAACACATTAATGAAATTTATTACAGTCCACTCAATTATTTACAATATAAATCACAACACTTCCCTTTGATATTCCTAGGATAAGAGTTTGTCGATTAGCAGACCTTTTAGGACTTCTCGTAAACGCAATTCTAACTCTTTCAATATTTTCTGGTGTACGAAATGTTCTTCGACGTCCAGGCTTCTTCAAATTTTGTACAGAACCATTTTCACGCCAATGACGAACCCATAACTTAACAGTTTTACGATGTGGCGCGTGACCCTTATTGTTGTTATTAAACTGACGCCGGAATGCACGCCTAACTTCTTCTATCGAATTGCTTCTTATGTAAGTTTCTACACAAAACACACGTTGTTGGACGGAGTAATCCATGAAAGTTCAAATGGATGTAGAAATAATGTCTCAAAGCAAAAAAATTAAATAATTATTGATGAAAACTAGCAAACTTCTCGTAGTAAAATGACGTTACACGAAATTATTAATTTATAACTTATTTGTGATAGACCTGTTTAATAATTAACTTAAATCCCAAATACTACAGAAGATAATCCCACAGAGAACAACTTATTTAGTTATCTCGTAGGGAATTTATTAATAAAATAAAATGGGTAGTCGGTTATGGGGAACCCAATATAATCATTAAGGGCATATTTCGAGAACACACTATTTCACGACAAGCAATACGGTTTACGTCAAAATACGTCTAAGGCTATTATGGAATTCACTAGCTGTATATTAGCAGTATTTGATAAAAAAATGCTCTCTGTATCGACCTATCTTGATCTGTCAAACTTTTGGCGGTAAATTTAAATTTTTGAAGCTCGCTAAAAATAGAAATTGCAATGTCATTATCATCATCATATTACAAGGTCACTCTGCCGTCAAATGTTTTGGCGGGAAATTTGTATGTCAAGGTCAAAAGCTAAAAATAGAAATTGCAATGTCATCATCATCATCATATTACAAAGTCACTCTGTAGTCAAACGTTTTGGCAGGAAATTTGTATGTCAAGGTCAAAAGCTAAAAATAGAAATTGCAATGTCATCACCATATTACAATTCGTAGAAGTCTAAAAATAAAGTGGTCAAGGTATCGTATGACATTTCTTAGAAGTATAACAATAGAATAAGTTCATGGAAAGAAGACATTTTTGTTTGGTTGTGAAGGGTGCGGATTTATAATGAAAGACTTCCTTGGGTGCGCACGATTAAGTATTAGCAGAAATGACGAAAATGGTAGTATGCAAGATAAGAAGCGCAAGAAAAGAACAAGTAGTAAAGAAGAGGTTGAAGGTGCTGATACGACAAATTAAAGAATTAAAAGTATATTTAGAGATGTATGAAATAAATAGAAGAATGAGGCAGCTTCGAGTTTGAAAATAAAAAAACATTTAAACATATTTGGTATTAATATGTTGTAGTGTTTAAATGAGTTATTTTATTTATATGTAATAAATAATAAAAATTGTGACTTTAGGAAAAGCTTTTAATTTTAAAATGCACCATACATAAAGTGATGAAGTGAAGTTTTGTAGTTAACTTTAGATGAAATAGATGTTGTACACTGATATGCAATAGTGAATAATTAGGAATGAATAAAAATTGTAACATTAGAAAAATCTGTTAAGTGTAATGATGGTGCAATTGTGTCATTTGTATTGCATAAATACATGGCGTAAAGTTTTCAGATTTACATGCTTTTGGGATCTGTTTTGACTTTTATTTAACGCAAGCTTTTAAACTGCACTATATTTTCACACTTTCTTTATATGCATGATATTTTACAATAATCTTCTTAGTATATTTTTAAGTTATTATTTCATATAATTATGAAATTAACATTTTGTATTCAACGCTTACTTAAGAATTCAATTATTTCCTTAACTTTATAATAAGATAATAGAGTAATAAATGGGTATATATGTGTTCTCGAAACAAATCGTTAAACTAACTAGAGATACAAACCATTCACCAAAAATGATGCCTTTGTCCCAGTCGGTAGTTTAAAATAGGCCAGTTCATGCTTTTTTTTGCTTAATTACCACAATTTATGCTGTGTTGTCTCCACTTAACATCAATATAGAAACTGCCATGTAACACTAATAAAAACGATTTCGGACGCCAAGTTATTTTTTAATTATGCTCGGAATAACTAAACGGAGGTTTACAATAAAAATTATACCAAAATGTAAAAAATAAAAAATATACAAACTATGTTTATTAACAGTTAAATTTAGGGTTATATAAAATATATCTTAAAATTAGCCTTAAATTACTAAATTATGGATGTAAATACCTGTTCGAAAAATTTTTGTACACAAACTTTTTAATAACCTCTGGTATCTAAACGATTGCGGAAATGTAAACCAAAGGTGATGCCATCTTTACACCAATATTGCGCAATATCTCGAAATAACAATGCTGTACGTTGTAAACCATACCAAAGTTGAATCTCACGTCTTATAAACTTTTCTTCAATCCAATGTTTATTGCATTCTTTCGAAAGTTCAAATAAAAAATTGTGATCAAAATTTTGATCTGCATTGAATGCAAAATTGCAATCATAAAATGTACCTAAAAATAGAATTAAAAGGTAATTAAAATAGAATTAAATGTGCAAAAAAATAAAATAAAAATGCCTGCAAAGAGAAAATGTTTTAGATTTTAATATAATACCAGTTAAATTATCTTACCATTAAATCAATGGCACTTTTCACAAAATTTAGGTGGAAACCCAAAAATGACTTCCTAAACAACACAACATTCATCAAGAAATGAAAAAAATGGACGCTTAGAATATCAGATGATGACGCGTTGCGCGAAAATATGAGCAGAAAAAAAATAATTTAAAGAAGTGGGAGTATAAACCATTAAGAAAATATGCACTTAAGTTACACCAAAATGAAAATTAAGTTGCCTACCACATATTTCATTAATAATTAAATTTTTTTCTTATATTTACAACTAAATGAACGAAGAACGTAAATTACGGTATATTTTAATATAACTCAAAATGGGTTGTTACAACTTATTATAAGTTTTGTTATGAACGAATAAGTTCAAAAGTAAATATGTAATTGAAAATTATGAATTTTATTAAATACATAAATAAAAAGTTTACCTCCAGTAGGATTTGAACCTACGACCTGTACTTTGCTAGGTAAACTTTCTATTTATGCACTTAACAAAATTAATAATAATTTTCAATTTCCTTAACTTATTTGTTTTCACTTTTTAATCTTTAAAACTGTTATTATAGTTTCACACTCGCTTTGTGTTTCTTTCTTTATATATGTGATAGAAATATTTCATAAGAAATAAAACAATTACACATTTATTTATTTATTTATTATAACACGTAAATGTATATGTAAAAAAGTTAATTATAATTACGCTTAAGTTCCCTACCCTACAAAAAGTAAAACTGAACACTACTTTAAACAATAAGAAAACTACTTCTGTCGAACAATTTCCACATTTTTGTTAGCTTCAGCCAACTCACTGGTTAAACGTTCCACTTTTGACACTTTTCAGAGTCTATGTATATTGACAAAATGTCCTGCAACCACCTAACACTTTTGATTTTAAATTCATGCAGGTTTGTGGGATCCTGCGTTTGGAGGATAGGGTCTTGAGTTGTGGTTGTGAACCCCTTGGTCTGATTAATTCCAAATTTTTCCCTCCATATTGGATTAAAGGTAGCTGCAGTAGTGGTGACAGTTTTTATACTACCATTTTATTAACTAGTATTAACACTTAGGGATGTTTTATGATAAATAAATGATAAAGGATAAAAATAATTAAAGATTAATTTATTATTATTATATATATATATATATATATATATATATATATATATATATATTTACAAAAATACATATCTAACAAAAATCATTATTATTATTATTACATCCTAAATTATTACCGACAAAAAATAAATTACATTCTAAAAAAATTACTACTAATAAAAATAAAACCTAATTACTAACTTACATATAGATAACACACCCATCACACATCAATCCCATCCAACGTACGCAAAATGTTTTCCATATTTATAATATTACGACGCACAGATTCCAACTCCCGATTTGTCTTAGCCAGTTCTTCGGTAAGTCTTTCAATTCGCTCCATTCCCATCACCTCACTATTAACATAGTCGTAAATTTTACGTGACCACGCAACACTTTTTTCTTAAACGCCTGCAGGGTTGGTGGTGGGCCCTGCTCTTCGCGCTGAGTAAGGTACTCATCTATTAGGGATCAATTTTTACCTCCGTATTGGAGGTTCTGCAGCGATTGCGGTGTTGCCATCACCATAGTTGCTGGTGTTATGTTGAAACTATAGATAGATTTGGTTGTACTAAATACTGTATGAATTAATAAAGAGAAACAATAATTTTAATGAAATAAAATTATACCTACTTTTCAAAATACCTCGAAAAATCATCCTCTACATCCGCTATCTCTAATTGAAATTATTGGAATAGGCTCTTCGAAGGGTGCTTGGATTGGTTTAGTACTCTTCATTGGTGCTCGCACTAAAACATCATGCAATACGCATGGTTTTTCTTTTTTTAATGACAGTTTTGATTTTTTGTTTGCCGAAGCCATGATTAATTGTAGGTAATGAATGAGTACTCAATTAAAACTTTAACACTATGTACATGTAGATCTGTTGACGTTAACAAAATTGCTGACAATTGGAAGTGGTTGGTTGGTTCAACGAACTGTAAAGAAAGTGTGGTGTATGCATCCTTCTGATCTAAAGCTCGTGCGACAAGTTATAACCAGTTTGCAATATTAGACCTTGAATGTCGGCTTATATGACTATATAAACAGATAAAGAGCAGTTTTATGCCAGTCAGTACATTACACCCGTAGCTAGAACTGTAATTGTAATTGCAAACCTAAAGTACTTCTATAGTTACTTAAATTATTAATTTTTACATATCAGTTATAATAAACAAAGTATTTGCTACAAGTCCATTACTGCATAATCGGCAGTGTGTGCTTCATATTTTTGCATTGTTGGATACAGTTTTGAAGGTAACTATGAGTAAGGTTTTACCAAGTAGTAGTGATATCGCTAATTTGACAAGACGCATTATTCCATTATTGAAAACCTGTATTGTATTTGTAAAGAACATCCGTATAATTAACACTAATACTAACCTATTGCAAGATATAATTCAAAATAAAATTTATTTAGAGACAAGTGAAAATTTGTTTAAACTCGATAGTAATTTATCGTTGTTAAAGTGCTATCTTGTAAGACAAACAGTTAAAGAACGCTTTAGCGAAAACAGGTAGTGGAATTGTCAATGTCGCTAAAAGGGGTACACGCAAATTATGTTGGTACTCTCTTATATTTTTAAAAAATGCATACAATAGTTTTGCACGAAAGGTTAAAGTAATGCTAAGGCAAACGATGTTAAAGATGAATGTCCTTTTAGTCTGCAATTTTATGCACCCTCACAATCATGTTATTGAGTTGAAGACTTTTGCAATAAAAAATTATGTCATCGATATTGCGACCAATTTACGTGAGTGGTATAATGAAAACGTTTATTATAAATTACAAAAAAAATTAGGGGAGTTTACCGAAAGTGATTCCGGTTGGGCATTCCATGAAGTTTTACATTTGAAGGTGAATATTAATAGCTATGTCCCATTTAGAGGTGGCCTTTCAACTTTCGTTAAAGTTCCTTACTTCATAGCAGTGAAGCATGCCGTAGTGAATGTTAAAAATAGCGATGCATATTGTTTCCTGTGGGCCGTTGTTTAGGCATTATATCCCGTGCAACGTCATTCAGATTTGAACAGTTAAACAACCTCTCCATTAATTTGTTTTGCATTCAGGGAAAAGTTATATTACCATTTATATTCAGTGAAAATCAAAATAGTGTGAGGGAACCTATAAATCTTTTAGTACTTTCTGCTGATTATCAAGCTGCGAGCGATATTAATACAAAAAATAATACTGTTTATCATTTCACGTGGATTAAAAATATGTCGGCTCTTTTTTCTAAACAACTATCGAATAAGGTGCACAAGAAATTCATTTGTTATCGATGTTTGAACCATTTTTCTTCAGCTCACGTTCTACAAAAACACATCACTCACTGTCATCAACCTAATCGATGCTCTGTCAAGCTACCTGCTGAGGAAAAGTTTCTGCAGTTCAAAAATTTCACATTCCAGGAAAAGGTACCGTTTGTAATTTATGCAGATTTAGAAAGTATTTTGCAAATTTAACGTACATCGATAATAATACTACACTTCACTCCAAACATATACCCTACAGCATTGCTTACTACTTGGTGTTTATACCATGATTCTTTATCACGATTTAGACTTTATAGAGGAAACGATTGCATTCAATGGTTTGTTAAGGAACTTCAAAGTATTGCACATTGTACTACCGAAATAATCAATAAAATAATTCCTATTGATACTTTAACTCCCAATCAGTTTGAGCGCTTTGAAAGCACTACGATTTTCCATATTTGCGGGCAACTATTTACTGATTATGATATAAAAGTTTGAGATCATAACCATTTTAATGGTGCATTTCGGGGAGCAGCACACCAGAATTGTAACCTAAACTATAAAGACACACACATTCTACCAATCGTATTTCATAATTTGTCAGGTTATGATTATCATTTCCTCATTAGAAAATTAGCTATTGTTCCCGGTGCGATTTCACTGCTACCCATAAACAAAAAAAGATATATTTCTTGACGAAAGTAATACAAGGCACTAAAATTAGGTATAGATTTATTGACTCTTTCAGATTTATGAGTAGTATGGAAAAGTTGTCGGACGATTTGGGAAATAGTAAAAAAAATGATTACCCACGCTAAGTGTAACAATACCGAGGAATGTTCGCTACTAGTTCGCAAAGGTGTGTTTCCTTTTGAATATCGCGATACTTGGGATAAATTAAGCGAGACCAGACTCCCTCCCAAGGAAAGGTTTTTCAGTCATCTCACTAATGAGGGAATCAGTGATGCGAGTTTTGCACATGCAGTTAATGTTTGGAACAAA
Source organism: Vesta saturnalis (assembly GCA_036346205.1). Classification (NCBI taxonomy): domain Eukaryota; kingdom Metazoa; phylum Arthropoda; class Insecta; order Coleoptera; family Lampyridae; genus Vesta; species Vesta saturnalis. The sequence continues at coordinate 603,912 of JARFJB010001352.1, read as the reverse complement.
TTTAATATTAAATCGTTAGGGGATTACTCGGATTTGTATCTAATCTACTGTTAGCAGACATTTTCGAAAACTTTCGACAAACTTCTTTAAGTACTTACAAACTTGATCCTCTGCACTATTATACAGCCCCCGGTTTGGCATTCGATGTTATGCTTAAAATTACACAAGTGCAGTTAGAACTATTTACAGACATTGATATGCTAATGTTTATTGAGAGAGGAATAAGAGGTAGTGTGGCTCAATGTTCTAATCGATATGCTAAAGCTAACAATAAGTACATGAGGGAAAAATTTGATCCCACTTCCGAAAGTGTGTATTTAATGTACTACGAAGTAAATAATTTAGCCACCATTTGGCGATTTTTCTTCTGTTGATAGTTTTGAAACTTTAGATTTAATAAACCATCCCGATGATTCGTAAATTGGCTATATAGTTAAGTGTGATTTAGACTATCCCATAGAATTACATGAGAGTCACAGAAATTTGATAATATATTTAAAATATGGATTAAAGTTGGTAAAAGTACACCGTACCTTACGTTTTAAACAATTAAAAAATATATCGATTTCAATACCACCATGCGCCAGCAATCTCAAAATGAGTTTGATACAAATTTTTATAAATTAATGATTAATAGCGTTTTTGGGAAGCTGATGGGAAATGTACGTAAACATAAGGATATACGTTTAGTAACGAAATGGGAGGGTCGCTATGGTGCTCGTGCTTACATAGCAAAACCAAATTTTCATTGTTGTATAATATTTGATAGTGATATGCTTATCATTCAAATGAATAAGCTAGAAGTATATTTCAATAAACCTATATATGCAGGATTCAGTGTTTTAGACGTTTCAAAAACTTTTTTATACAATTTTCATTACGTTTACACGCTACCCAAGTTTCATAATAATGCTAAGCTCTTGTATATGGATACGGATAGCCTCATATAAGCCTTTTCAGTTCCCGATATCTATGAATGCATTAAAGAGGACATTGATAAATTCGATACATCTGATTATAGCCCCAACAATATCTTTGGAATTACATTGGTAAATAAAAAAGTCCCTGGCTTAATGAAAGATGAAATCATGGCGCAATTATGTTGGAATTTGTAGGACTTCGTGCAAAAATGTATGCTTACATGGTTGATGAAAAAGTTTCAAATAAATCAAAGGGTTCTACCCGCGCAAGCGTATAACAGATCATGATAAATGATTATAAACATGTTTTGTTTGATGGTGACGTAATAAGGCGATATCAGCATCTGATAAGATCAAAGAAACATGATGTTTTTACAATAAAACAGAATAAAGTAGTACTTAATCCTTGTAATGATAAACGATTAGTACATTTCAATTTCACTGATACTAAACCTTGGGTATTTAACTTTACATAGCATTTTATTCATCTTCTGTACTTGGTGGCATACCGGTTAAAATGTGTCTATACAATTTATTATGGGTTGATGATTCAACAAATGTTAAATCTACCTTAGAAAATATTGCTTACAATGATACTTTATTTATTATAACTGAATTTATTGAGAAAGCGGCATATTATGCTAACTACAAGTGCCTCGATATTTTGATTGAAATATTATTAGAACAAAATATCAACTATACGTTTTAACCGTGGGAAAACGATGAGCACCACAAAATTTATTACTGGATACTAGACATCGATAAAAGTGAAACAAACTCAAATTCCTGCTTGGAATGGAGGTGTGGGCCAGAATCTGGGATATGCCCATCCAGTAATTTAAGTGGTTATAGAAGTACTTTAGGTTCACTTTATAAGATAATGAAATTTTAAAAACAAATGTAATATTTGTATTTAAAAAATAAAATACTATTATTTTTTTCTGCGTTTTATTTCATCTAAGAGCTACATCCTTTTATACAAACTATATAACTAATATAAGTAATTTATTTCACAAATTACAAGTTAAATGTTATAAAACAATATCATCCTTATTGATCCGTGATCTTTTATCCAATCCCCACCACTTTACAAATAACTTATTATTCTTGGAGCGAAACACTTTTTCTGCTAGATACACATCAGGATACTTTGTTTTCTGTAATTCATGTTCATAAGACCCTCCCAGTACAGGTTTTCCCTTTATGTCTTCCAGCATGTATGTAGTGGGGTTAGTAATGCGAACTTTCACAATCTTAAATAGTTCACTAGACCAATTGGGTGTGTATCCTTTGGCGAAAATACTTTTAAATTTACTGATTCGTACTGTCTCCCACAGAATATCGATTCCTATCGGATATTTTTATGTGAGTGTAAGCCTCTAGCTTTGTATGATTACCGACATCTTTGGGCTTCATTCCGATAGTTCTATGCTTACGATTGTTATAATCCATGGTTATGGTATCAATCGTATCAATCCATTTGTATTTACCTTGTAGGCTGAATGACTTATATAGAGCACCCTTAATGGTTCTAATAACACGTTCCGCAATTTCAGCCTTCTTTGTGCTACAGGTGGAGTAATCATTGACTCCATAACGCCGCATTAGTTTAGTAGAATGGTCGTTGTAGAATTATTTTCCTGCATTTGTCTGTAAATTGGTAGATTTCCTGTTTTGAAGATTGTTTGCATGACCTTGGTAACTTCTTGACTTGTTTTCGTTTTTAATTATTTAGTCCATAAGTATTTCGAACAACAGTCGATAAGCACTAATACATACTTATAGCCCTTATTTTGTTTGGCATATGTATTAAATTCAGCCAAATCTGCTTGCCAAAGGTCATCAAAACCTCTAATTGTTGTGCGCCTTCGTTTAAAAATTTTTCGTGCAGATGTATGCAATTCGTTGACGAGTTGTAATTTGGACATGGTACTAACTTATCCACAATTTCTTTAAGTTTTTGCTCCAACACTAGATAAGCGTTAGAATTTCCTTTAAAAGCTTTCTGAACTGCTTGTAGACAAAAATCAAGATATCCTTTACTTATAGCATCACCATTTTCTTCCGGGTCCATCAACTGTGTCAAACGGTTTCCATCCAAATTAAATCTTGTTGATAAATAGTATTGCTTAGTGATCACATCTTGAGGATCTATGGGGCTGGCAACATTGCTGAGTCTCCTATTCTCGATATCAAGTTGATTATCATCAATCAGTTTAAACTGAGGGGTTAATTTCTTGAATTGATACTGGACATGTGAACGTCCAGATTTGTCAAGGGTCATTTTAGTTATGATATGTCGACATCAATTCATTCTCATTTATACTGTTTAAAAAACGACTGTTTGGTTTTTCAATGTATTCATCCTCATACAGTTCTTCTACAATTGATATTATGTCATTCACGACACCTGTATTCCCTGCCAATTTTTCTGCCAAAAGTACCTCTAGATCACGAATTAGTTCATGTACATCATTCCAATATTCATATTCAATCGCTCTATTCTTTAAAAAACATAACTCCACCTCCCTTGGTTGTGGGTGATGATGATAGCAATGGTCTAATTATTTGTGTACACTTTTTGCTACGGCTGCCTCGAATTTGCCCACTTACGTCATAATCTCGCCTTGCAACATTAGTAGCTTCTAAAATACTTCTATAATCTTTTCTATCTTTTGAATTTACTAGATTTAAATTGGGTTCATTCATAGTAAGCAGATCATATAAACCTAAAGTCCCTTTACACGTGACACTTTTAATAATCATATCGTTTCCTTTAATTGTAACGGCAGTATTACCAATTGTCCATTTGTCATTTTGGGTAGCATAGTGGACTCCATAAGTATGATCAATAGCACCTTCAGGATCCCTCATAATACGTTCAACGTATATACGAGGTAATTCATGATACTGCTTGAGAAATTCTTCTGAGATGGGTTCATTACGGGTAGTAGAATCATCTGTGATACTAAAAGGTTCTTCTTCTTCCTCAGTATTAATCTCTGCTACAACAGATGTATCTAAGAAAGATGGTGCACGAAGACCTGGAGGAGGATTTGTTTGAAAAAACGGAAGCTGAACTAGTGGGCTAGTAGCAACCTTTCTTGAATCACCTAATGGGGTGAAGTCTGGAGGCCGTTGAATTTGAGCTAGCGGGATAATGGGGGTATTAGCGTGCTTTCTCGGAAATATGAATAGGGGTGGTTTTTGGGTTTAACGCCAATGGGCTCCTTTTGGGTGTTTTTTTATCTGGATTGATTTTAATTACTATTTCAGCTAGAGGTTCTATTAGATGTTTATAAATACTTCCAAATGTTCTTTTATTATCAATGCGAGCAGTTTTAGTACTGTTATACTTCTGCTGTATTTTAGATTTTAGATAATCGCTAATTTCATCTAACTCACATGAATCGTGTGAAATATTAATCACTTATAAATGAGATGGATTTGTTCTAAAATAAAATCTATCGTGGCCTGTATAAATGTTTCTAATGCTGTTGCAGCCGTAAAATCCAACCAATCCATTAACGTATTTCTTCCCCAAATCTAGCTCTATTGGTGGATAGAAGTTGTAGCTAGCTGTGTTACCAACACGTGTTAAACTGAATGTTATTGACATTACTGAGAAAATTTGATGTTGTGCTGATTATTTATATAAAAAATGCAGGCATAGGTATCCGCAAATAATTGTATTAAGCTCTTGATCTTGGTTGTAATTATAATTTATTTTATTTTATTTTGCTACCATAATGTTCTTTATACGCCTCCAAATACGGGCGTAATGTGGTCTTTATAGCACGGAAATGTCATTGATGCTAAGCAGCATGATTGACAGCAAACACATGACATGATATATAATAGTAATATCACAGTATCTTAGCAACAACAAATTAGCCTACTGTCGACTTTATTTCACTGCATTTGCATTTAAAAACTGGCCGAAAATACTGAATCTTTTTAAAATTTTGTTCCAATTTCAAGGTGCAAAATAAAATAAAACATTGTATGTACCACGGCATAATTAGATTATGGCTCTCAGGAATATAAGAGCCCTCCGCTTCGCGTCGGGCTTTTAACATTCCCTCGAGCCATAATCTTCTGATTATGCCCTTAATACATAAATATCTATTACACCCCCGAAAGTAGTTAATCACATCGATTGATGGTCGAAGATTACCGAAACTATCGTAGTACCATACCTTTTTACCAGGCTTTTTGTAGCAAACCCAATGTGTACCTGGTCCTCTTAGGCTATCTAAGTTAATAATTAAAGATTCATTTTTCCGTGGTAATTTAGGCATTAGAAATGGTAAAAACCCTCCGTGTTTAGGTAGGGAAATTACTCTAGGAACTTTAATGTGTTTCTTTCCTCCTAAACTTTTTACCACACATCTGTGAAATTTCCGTTAGGTTTAATTTTTTTAGCTATTCTTTTTCGTAAATGCAATAAATTTCCGCCATTGCATTTTTTCTTCTTCTTCAGATTAGATTGACGTTTATACCCCATTCCTAATTTTCTCTTTGCTTTCATGGCGGTACTGACTGCTAAAGCTGCAGTTCGTTCACCTAATGTTGCGTCTGATAATTTAAAACGTTCCCAAGCTTTTTTTTTGTAAAACTTTATACGCTTTATGTCTACTATCTAAATCTCTGTAATTTCTGTAACCGACATCGTGAAGTTTGCACTGAGCATCTAATTGATTAATACCGGGGTCACCGCGTGCGAGTCGTTTTTCTAACTTTGTACCAGGATCGCAATACTGGTAACCACGTAAATGCAATACAAACGGAAGTTTAATGATTAGAGCATTCACTAAACCACCACCACCTGCACTCTTTCGCTTCTTAACTAATATTGTTTACCTGGATGGATAAAACGAGGTATTTATACCTAAATTGTGAAAAACAAATCATAGTTATTTCTTTATTTAGTAAATGCTATACATTAGATAATCCGGACGATAATACAATATTTCCATTAAGCATACAGAATTATGTGAATTAATATTATACTTAGCATTTATAACATCATCATTGTCTTTATAAATGTCATCATGACCTCCACGGAATTCTCTCTCACGAAAACGACGGTAGTCAACAACTTGTATGAACTTTTCATAAAAACACACCAGATTGTAAGATTCAAGAAATTCCAATCTATAGCTTATTATATCCTTTAAATTGAATAGTTCTTCTATACTATGTGAATTGAATGTGCAAGAACAGCAGTTGTAGTTTTCTATCATAACAGTTTTCAAAATTCTGTCATGTTCAGTTAATCAATTGTAATAAATACCAAGATTGCTAGATAGAGATTCATAAGTTAATCATAGATTATATCTTCATCCTCATTTACATTTGGCTAATCAATTTTATTTTCAACTTCTTGGGATCGGAAAAATTGTAATTCTACATGTGATTGCCATCTTAGAAGCTCATTCCATTCCTTCATATCCAACACTACATTATTGCTTTGATTACAGTTAGCACACCCCATACGCACTACTGGTGCAAGCTTGAGGTGTGGTATCCATATATAACGGTGAACTTCTGAGTTTGGATCGTTCCAGAAATGATGTTATTGCTGCCTGCATTATAACGACTGTACTTACTTGCAATTGCACAAGGACTAAACGCTGTTTAAGAAATGATTTTAGTTAAATCATGTGGTGGCGTTGTGGCACTACTATTAAAAACAAAATGTTGTTTGTTGTTTTCCCGACTGCACCCAAACTACTCACGAAGACATCCCTCGTGTTGAGCTGCGTTTTAAATTCTTCCATTCGAGTTTCTTCTTTCAAATACTCATAAAAGCGTTGAGGTAATACACATTTAAAATCATCCGCGTCCATCACTATACGTTCACCATACTTAGTATTTATTCCTCCCATATTAATCACTTTATACTTTTTTGATATCTCGAGGTCACATGCACTTTTAAAAAGTTTGCAATAGGTGCTAACTGACTGATCTCAACACACCTCGCTGTGGTTTATATCACAAAAACGTGTCCTTGACTTGAGTACCTATCACAACATGTTTACACTTGTTAAATACCCGCCTACTTTTAGTTTAGAAAACTATTTCACCTTGCCTCAATTTAGTCAATATAAGCACCATTTGACCTTGATCTACTGTTTAGCGTAGACAACAACCCGCATTCTTCCTGTTTCCATGAATTCATTCTATTTTTATATTTCTAAGAAATGTCATACCATACCCCTACAGGTCAACAATCTTTGACCTTGACCACACTTTAGACTTTTAAGAATTGTAATATGATGATGGCATTGCAATTGCTATTTTTAGCTTTTGACCTTCACATACAAATTTCCCTCCAAAACGTTTGACCGCAGAGTGACCTTGTAATATAATGATGATGACATTGCAATTTCTATTTTTAGCGAGCTCTAAAAATTTAAATACTCCGCCAAAAGTTTGACCTTGAAGAGATCCAAAAGCTTACATTTCTCACCACCAGAGGGCGAGTGACCTTGAATTGGTCCAGAACCGGCCCCTAATCACTACTGGCATTCCCATCTCTATATATATTGGAAGCGTTATACTATATTAAACACAATGAATCCATATTTCCACAGATGTGTATGATGCACTCTTATAATACTCGAACTAAATGTGACATATAATTACATTACTGCAACTGACAACTTCCCAAAAACGTTCAATGTAACAGGTTAAAACACTCTGTAACTGCATTCCAGTCGGTATTAGGAAATTACCTACATCTAAATTTAAGAGCACTGTTAAACAATTTTTAATCAAAAATGGTTTTTACTCATTCCAGGAATTTTTATAAGCTATGCATTCAAAGATTGAGAAAAAGGTGAAACATTTAAGTCAATCACAGTTACGAATGAAAATGTGATTGACAATTCTATCCAAAGCAGTTTTACGAAGACTTCTGCGAAGTATTTGTGTCTGCAAATATACCGTCGCACAAATTAGAGAACACGCATTTCAAATCTTTTTTTTTAGAAAAATACACCAATGGACATATACAGAACGAATCCAAAAGAACAACAGACGACGTATGAAAAAAGACTCTAGAAAACTTCGGGCCCATATGGAAAATGAATACATACGGTTTGCTGTTGATGAAACTACCGATAATGAAGGAAGATATGTGGTCAACATTATTGTGGAAAAAAAGGAAAGGTCACGTGTTTCTTTTCCTTCCCCAAAGGTGAGGGCGGGCTGCCTGAGCTTTCCAAGCTCCTTCAGCCACAACCATGGATTCCCAACATACATACATTAAGTATGTATGTATGTGGGAAGAAACAGAATTAGGGTTCTGAGGGGGAAGATACTACCCCAGCATTCACCCAAATAGCCGCACATGGTGTGCGTATACACAGTGATCATGCCGCTATATGTATTGGAGAAAAAAACCCTAACAAACCTCATACACGGTAGACGGTCACGGGAATCGAAACCATTACCTCCCGAATGCTGAGCAGATAGTGTTACTACAACTCTACTAGCTGGGTTTATTGTGGAAAAATTAACATCAAATGAAGTTGGAATTCCACACCTTTTAGCCTGTAAGCGAAGATTATAGATAGTTATTAACTTACGTCCCTCTAGTATCACGTGCACTTTGCCGTTTTTCCAAAACTATCTATAAGCTTCGCTGCCGTGTTTCCTTCTTTTTTCAAAAAATGAATTTGAAAATTGACTATTTTGCATAGGTGTATACGTATGCATACAGTAAAAGTAAATGCAAATTTATCAAAATTTCGGACACTTTTGGAAAAACGGCAAAGTGCACGTGGTACTAGAGGGACTAAGTTAACAACTATCTATAAGCTTCGCTGCCGTGTTTCCTTTTTTTTTTCAAAAAATGAATTTGAAAATTGACTATTTTGCATAGGTGTATACGTATGCATAGAGTAAAAGTAAATGCAAATTTATCAAAATTTCGGACACTTTTGGAAAAACGGCAAAGTGCACGTGATACTAGAGGGACGTAAGTTAATGAATATCTATAAGCTTCGCTGCCGTGTTTTCTTTTTTTTTTTAAGACAATCACGTGATGTATTGTGACTGATATTTTATTTATTATTTGTACAAGGTGACTAATGTAAGTACTTTGCACATTGCGTGTGCGAGTGCGTCCGCGAGTGCGTGTGCGTGTGCGTGTGCGTGTGCGTGTGCGTGTGCGTGCGCGAGTGCGTGTGCGTGTGCGTGTGCGTGTGCGTGTGCGTGTGCGTGTGCGTGTGCGTGTGCGTGTGCGTGTGCGTGTGGGTGTGCGTGTGTGTGTATGTGCGTGTGCGTGTAAGTGTGCGTGTGCGTGTGCGTGTGCGTGTGCGTGTGCGTTTGCGTGTGTGTGTGTGTGTGTGTGTGTGTGTGCCCGTGTGTGTATCAATGTATGTTGGTATCCACGATAACTCCAGAACGAAAATACCTACGTACTAAAAATTTTGTGTTTAAGCCTGCTTTAATTTGGTTTAGAGCTGATTAGATTTTTGGAGAAATCCAGCGGAGAGTTATTAGTTTTGGTCAAATATTTCTAAAAAAGCTGCATATTTCAAAGATATAAAAATACCTAGATATAGGCCTTAAACATATCGAGTTCTTGTGCGTGTGCGTGTGTGTTCGTGTGCGTGTGCGTGTGCGTGTGTGTGCGTGTGCGTGTGCGTGTGCGTGTGCGTGTGCGTGTGCGTGTGCGTGTGCGTGTGCGTGTGCGTGTGCGTGTGCGTGTACATGTGCGTGGGCGTGTGCCTCCGTGTGTCCGTGTTTTGTGTGTTCTTATGCACGTGTGTGTGTGTGTGCGATACGTGCGTGCGTGTGCGCGCATGCGTGTGTGTGAGGATGACACTTACTTGAAATTTCGTATTTTACATTGTACTGATTTCTCCAAGAACTGATTAGGTTTTGGGATAACTCCAGCAGCGAAGATAAGAGGATTACTAGGCGCACCTTTTGGTTTTTATCAAATAATTCTTGAAACGACTGCATACAAGAATGTTAAGATGCCATACATAGAAAATGATAAAGAAATTATATTTTATGCAAGACGTCATTTCGCTGCAAAAAATCCAAAATTTTTGTTCGTACTTTTTCAATATCTGAATAACAATATAGCAAGATGTGTGGACACCATTTCTAAAGATAATTCAATTTTACACTTTTACTTTTCTTAGTAATATAACAAATGATCCTTAGAGATTAATTAATGTGCTTGTACGTCTGTGTGATGTTGAGTTTATGGTGCACTTGTAGCAGTTAGCCCAATGTACGGAATTCTTGATGTAGTCGCCGTTAAAATATTGTATTTGTCAGAATTCGACATATTACAAAACCTAGCGTCACGAAAACAGCGACCCAAGGTAGCGAGCTATTGTGCCAACGTTATCCGTAGGTGACGTTACAGCAAAAAGGCAAAGATTTGGGAATTACTTCATTGGAACAGATTATTAAGCGAAAACGTACCCTGGACTGGAATAAAAAATATATTATTGTGGAGACCAAAATTGAAGGCATATCCAACGGTCATCATTTCAGTAACTTATTAGCTACCAAAAGAGTAATATCAAACGCGATAATCTTACAATGTGGAAGAAGCATCGAAACAAGTTTGCTTGCGGGTTACAACTACCTTTTAAACCTAAGTTTCCTTTGATCATTAATAGTACACTGTCGCAACGTGTACCATTTGTATCACGAATACATGACATTTCATTACCTCTCACCATTAAAATTGAAACCATTACTTATGTTCAATGTTGTGCCCTCCTCATCCGGCTATAGATAATCCCGAGTAAGGAATTTTGTGTTGCTTGTTATTACACGGTTAATAACCGTGTTGATTTGAAACTTTAAGTTTATAAAGTGCCACTAGATATGGATAGTTTCATTAATATCGAATTGATTAATCCACAATTCTTAAAGAAATTGTGAAAACGTAAAAGTTTGTAACTGCTAGCAATACTATCTAATGTTTGCATGTGATAATAATATCTTATAAAGTGCAAACACTTCCACTTTCTTCATGCCTTCCTAAAATATTCACTTTAAATCTCAACAGTACACTTAAATTTGCATGAACACACTCATTAAATTTAATCACGTTCAAAATAATAAACAACCACTCGATAATTAAGATTAAAAAACGTAAGAGTTCAACAAAAATAATGTCATCATTACCTAATCTTTCAATAGATCCGTTTGCGAAATGTAATATCCAAAACTTTTTATATTCTCCTCGTACACCTTCTGTAAGCATTCGTTAGTACTCCATGTCCAACAGCATTGGCCCAATTTCCTAAACGTCTATAACTCATTGATTAAAATGTATGAAACAAGATTTGCTTTCAGTTGCCCAAAATGTAATTAATCAATATGATATTAATTGACATAACACCTAGAATTAGTGTTAAAGCATTCATTATTCTATTGATAATTGAAAAAAACTTTTGAATACTTATTATGTGCATAAAGTTCTGTGAATTTAAGACGCAATTTAGTTTACTAAATACTAATCAACCAATTTTTTTAATTACGAAAAGCGTTTATCTTCTAGTCCAATTAGCTCAATGCAAGTAAATTTAGCTAACTACTGGTTTTAATGGTTTTTCGAGTTGTCCAATATTCAAACATGAGTAAATTAAATTCTTAAACTGCAACTCTTTAATCAGAATTACTTTAGCAATTAAAACAACAAATAATATAACTAAATATTTAGGTTTAATTTTCTGAAATAAATTAAGTTAACAAGGTAACTGTTGCAATATAGAAAAATTTCTGATCTCACTTAACATATACATTAAATAAAACAATGCGTCCAAAAAATTCGTTACACCTTTATCACCAAGAGTGATTTCTTAACATATATTTTATATCTCCTGCCAACCAATGCTAGGTCATGCATAAAATACAACACATTTGCCGGATGAGTATCAATCGCCTAACTAAGATAAAAATACTACGATATAAAACAATAATTAAAATTAAAGATATCGCGTTCTTTTGTTTTAATCCAATAAATGTCATTGTATATCCACCTGTGGGTTACTATACTATCACTACATTAACTGCTCCAAACGTCTCGGAAAATTTGTCTAGGTAGCCACCAAAGGTCATCGGCCACGCTGTGGCAATAACTCCCGTTAATGTACTTGATCGGGGTCGAACACTCCATTGTCACTTGATAACGTTCACATCACCGATCGACACTCTCACTCAAGTATTCAACATTTTTATGTATGCATGTTTATTAAGGAAAACGTATCTACTACTCTATTAAACTACTCCAAAGACACACACACACACACACACACACAAATATATATATATATATATATATATATATATATATATATATATATGATATTATACGAAATGGGGCACAGTAACTATGCAATATACAATCCACAACAATTTCTCTGGGCCAAACTGGCAGTAGTGTGATGTTACTGAATTGTGTAACGCAGCCTAATTAACTTGATAAGCAGCTGTTAGAATAAATAAACGCTTTACTAAACTTTTGATTTAACGTATACCTCTGGAGAGATAAGCAATAGCCAGGTGTAAATCAGCAAAAGCTGCTGCTATAGGATAGGATCGTAAGTATCCAGTTTGTAACCACATATTTCAATTAAAAGTTACAGATAAAATTTGTTCGCAGAAGAATATGTAGATATAATTATATATATAATTATATATTGGAAAATTTTAAAGGAATTGCGAATCTTATGTTTGTAATAATGTTGGGAAGAATCAATAATCCACCGTTTCATAGTGTTAAATGTTACATACTGAGAGTACGAACTAAATGTTACATCGCGACTGATAGAACACATGTAGCTTGTATAACAAAATAAACGTATCATTATCTATGAAAATTACTATGATTTTACTTTTTACTAAGTTACTATTAGGCATTAAATACGTGGTATGGAACAACACACAACCTTCCAACCTTCAAATGAAAATGAAAAGAAATGAAATAATTTTGATAACAATTTTTTTGAGGATAATTATGCAACCTCTTTTATAATTAGTTCGTGACGGAAATAAGCAACATTGTAAACAATAATCTATGTCAAACAGACGTTTCAAACTTCATGTTAGATAGAGCTTAATAGACATCTAGATACGAAAAATTCCAAAGCCGCCCGCTTCTATAAAAATATCGAGAATACAGTTTGAGCATTTTAAATCATATTTATTTAATTTTTACACTTATTACGCTTTATATTAAGAAGCTTTATAAACAAAAGTTAGGTAAAATAAAATTTTCTGTAAAAACTATCTCTACACATTTTCTTATGAAATTAATCATTATTCAAATATTGAAAAAATTTGGATTAACACTTAAATTCTACCTTAGGAATTTTTTGCTGCGAAATTAGACGTCGTATCAAAAAGTTTCATAGAACATATTTATATTGTATTTTTATATCTTTGAAATATACAACTGTTTCAGAAAAATTTGATAAGAATCAAAAACAGCTCTTAATAAGCCCCCCTTTCCGCCGCAGGATTTCTCCCAAAATCTAATCAGCTCCAGGAGAAATGAGAACAAGTTTAAATGCAAAATTTTAAGTACGTACGTGTGTATAATGGACCACGCATCGTCGCCATTTTGTTTTTTGAGACGTCCTAAGCCCGCGTTTATCACGTGGCCACGCCCATTTTCCGTCCCTTTTTTGTCGGTTTCTCTTCCGACGCAATTTTTAACCACTTGATGACGTATTTATGGTTTTTACGCCGTGATTAGGGTCCTTTTGGCAGTATTAAGATCCTTTTTGGCAGTTCTGTCCCTGCAAAGGTAGGCAACCGCAGTCTCCCTAATTAATGTTGCGTGCGCATACAGCGTTCTGACTGGTGGGTCCGGAGGTAGGCCGCGGCCCCTGGTTTCTTATGGTTCAAGACTCCGCCCAGATACGCCCCCTGGTTTCCGATTGGTAGCTACCATTTTTGTTTTGTCTTCGCCTCCCTCTTCGGAAGAAACTTAAAATTTGAAATAGTATTCTAATAAGTGGCCAACATACTGTCTTATGAGACAACTATGGCCCTCCGGAACTTGTTCTCAGGTCCCCGCTCCTTGTCATGCCCCCCTGATTTTTTGTGACGCCTCTACTATTGTATTCTTTAAAATTAATAAATGTTTACTATAATAGAGCTTGATCCAAATCAATCTTAATTAACCAAATTAATCGATCAAATATATAAACAGATTTTTAATTACAACTTAATTTTAAGTCGCAAAGTAATATAGAAATAAAATCAAGATTAAGTACTTAACGTTTTTCCCCAATCGTTAATATAAAGTAATTATTTTCTGGATTTCCCCAGTTATGTAACCACAATACCATTCTTTCACTATTCAAATACATCTAACGTGTTTGGAAAAAGCCACTAATTAACTAATTAGCTAAAAGGCAAACAGACATTGAAAATAAAATTATGATGTTCACGTTCTTTTATGTGTACCGCGTGGGAATTTCCTAGTTATGTAACCAATAATAACGTCCTTACACTATACAAATACCTCTAACGTGTTTGGAAAAATCCACTTACTACACCAAAGACAGACAACTCGACTATCATTTCCAATTAAAATAATACAATTTATACCGGTTTGATTTAGCTTACATCTAGCAAAACGGGGCCTCGCCCCCCTCCCTCTAATCGGGCCCCTCTATTTATTATGGCTGGAAAACTAAAAATTTGAAATAGTATCTAATAAGGGGGCCCTCATTCTCGTGAAACAGGTATAGGCCCTCCGAAACTGATTCTCTGGCCTTCGCCCCTTGTCATAAGACTGCTATAGGCCTCCGGAACTAGTTCTCGAGACTTCGCCCCCTGTTCAGGCCTCCTTGGCTGGAAAACGGCTTGCCAACCTTATTCGACTTAATATAAAAACAAAAACAAGATGCAAGCCTAAATTATTTGAGTTACAGTTTTATGTGCAAATATTTGAGACTTCATTTTCACTAAATAAAATTTTATTTTTGTAGATCAACTATTATGTTTGGACTTAGCAACGCACTGGCAAAACTTGTATGTTGTTGGATAGGATTAATTTTGTTTACGACCTACATGGATTGCGACCCTTTGCTATCTGGCAAAATTAACAGTACTGACCAATTATTGCCTTTCTATTTATTAAATAATATTATAAACGTACAAGGATTGTCAGGGTTATTCGTAGCTGGAGTTTGTGGTACGGCGCTAGGGTACGTAACTTTTGATTAATAAATTATTTGCACCAAAGTATCTAACAGCTATTTATTCGTACTTTTTTTTAGAAATATGTCAACTAGTTTGAACACTTTGTCATTAACAATCTACGAAGACTTTATTAAAGAAAGGCTTTCCCAGAACACTTCCGGAACTACAATAAGCTTAATTGTTAAAATAATCGTCGTTATAATTGGACTTTTATGCTTGGTGTTGGTTTTTGTAATTGAAAAATTAGGTGGAGTACTTCAAACATCTCTAAGTTTCTACGGAATTACTCATGGACCACTTGTAGGAATAATCACTTTAGGAATGTTATTTCCACAGGCCAATAAGCATGTAGGATGTCCTAATTGTGATGTAACCGCTCTCATTGTTCAATTTTTAGGGTGCATTTTGGGGTGGAATCACGTCTTTAATAGTAACAGCCATTATTTCGTTCGGTTCTCAAGTGTATATAACGTTAGGTAAAGGTAAACCTATTCCTAAACCACTTTCAATACGTCACTGTGGATTTAACGTAACTTCAATGTAAATATACAATCTCGAATTATTACTAATTGAAAACAAGTAACTTTTTTTTCAGAACTGCAGAATATGATTCGGACAAACCTCCAGCTATATTTCAAATATCGTTTTATTATTATTCTCTCTTCGCCGCCTTGATTGTTATCATCGTTGGACTTTTGGTTAGCTGGGTGACGAGAAAAAAAGATGATCCAACCGTGAAACGTGATCTCTTGAGTCCTATAATATATCGGTTTCTTTCAAGTGATTATGTTCCACAGCAAGCGAATTATAATTGCTTGGAAACTGCACTCTCAGAATTAGAAAAACACGATAAGTAGTAAAATGTAAAGAATCTTGTACCACACAAAAATAAATTAAGTTACACTAGTTTCTTCTTTAGATTTTATCATCATTAGTAGTTACATAACTCTCTATATATTGTCACCTGCGAATTTCAATATATAACTATTTCTGCATTTTTTCTTTCGCCTCTACCTTTTCAGATCAACCGTAGCTAACTCCTTCCTAATCTTCTCCATTGCACATAATGATTTTAGACGTACTTTCGTGATTACTCATCATAATCTCACTATTTTATCATCTCTCCTTCAAATACGAATAATTGCGATACCAATTTAGCAACAATTGGTTGTGCAGCCTGTTGAGGGCATCATTATCCCCATCATTAGGTTATGTATACCACACTTTTACCTACGTTCGAGACTACGCAAACAGTTTAACTTTTTTGAAATGTTTTTCAAGTTTTACATCAGGTGACTTCTACGGGGTCAAGAGCGAGGGTGTAATGAGTCAGATCCTTACCCCAAAAATCCTAATTATCTTCCTTAATTATCTCCTATCCATTCGCGCAATTGCATTACTACATGTCCAAATTCCGTAAATTACTTCTACTAGTCCGATTTGCAAAGCATTTTCCACTCTGTTCCTATAAAAACCTCCGCAGGGAACAGAAATCTCTCTCTCTCTCTCTCTCTCTCTCTCTCTCTCTCTCTCTCTCTCTCTCTCTCTCTCTCTCTCTCTCTCTCTCTCTCTCTCTCTCTCTCTCTCTCTCTCTCTCTCTCTCTCTCTCTCTCTCTCTCTCTCTCTCTCTCTCTCTCTCTCTCTCTCTCTCTCTCTCTCTCTCTCTCTCTCTCTCTCTCTCTCTCTCTCTCTCTCTCTCTCTCTCTCTCTCTCTCTCTCTCTCTCTCTCTCTCTCTCTCTCTCTCTCTCTCTCTCTCTCTCTCTCTCTCTCTCTCTCTCTCTCTCTCTCTCTCTCTCTCTCTCTCTCTCTCTCTCTCTCTCTCTCTCTCTCTCTCTCTCTCTCTCTCTCTCTCTCTCTCTCTCTCTCTCTCTCTCTCTCTCTCTCTCTCTCTCTCTCTCTCTCTCTCTCTCTCTCTCTCTCTCTCTCTCTCTCTCTCTCTCTCTCTCTCTCTCTCTCTCTCTCTCTCTTCTCTCTCTCTCTCTCTCTCTCTCTCTCTCTCTCTCTCTCTCTCTCTCTCTCTCTCTCTCTCTCTCTCTCTCTCTCTCTCTCTCTCTCTCTCTCTCTCTCTCTCTCTCTCTCTCTCTCTCTCTCTCTCTCTCTCTCTCTCTCTCTCTCTCTCTCTCTCTCTCTCTCTCTCTCTCTCTCTCTCTCTCTCTCTCTCTCTCTCTCTCTCTCTCTCTCTCTCTCTCTCTCTCTCTCTCTCTCTCTCTCTCTCTCTCTCTCTCTCTCTCTCTCTCTCTCTCTCTCTCTCTCTCTCTCTCTCTCTCTCTCTCTCTCTCTCTCTCTCTCTCTCTCTCTCTCTCTCTCTCTCTCTCTCTCTCTCTCTCTCTCTCTCTCTCTCTCTCTCTCTCTCTCTCTCTCTCTCTCTCTCTCTCTCTCTCTCTCTCTCTCTCTCTCTCTCTCTCTCTCTCTCTCTCTCTCTCTCTCTCTCTCTCTCTCTCTCTCTCTCTCTCTCTCTCTCTCTCTCTCTCTCTCTCTCTCTCTCTCTCTCTCTCTCTCTCTCTCTCTCTCTCTCTCTCTCTCTCTCTCTCTCTCTCTCTCTCTCTCTCTCTCTCTCTCTCTCTCTCTCTCTCTCTCTCTCTCTCTCTCTCTCTCTCTCTCTCTCTCTCTCTCCTCTCTCTCTCTCTCTCTCTCTCTCTCTCTCTCTCTCTCTCTCTCTCTCTCTCTCTCTCTCTCTCTCTCTCTCTCTCTCTCTCTCTCTCTCTCTCTCTCTCTCTCTCTCTCTCTCTCTCTCTCTCTCTCTCTCTCTCTCTCTCTCTCTCTCTCTCTCTCTCTCTCTCTCTCTCTCTCTCTCTCTCTCTCTCTCTCTCTCTCTCTCTCTCTCTCTCTCTCTCTCTCTCTCTCTCTCTCTCTCTCTCTCTCTCTCTCTCTCTCTCTCTCTCTCTCTCTCTCTCTCTCTCTCTCTCTCTCTCTCTCTCTCTCTCTCTCTCTCTCTCTCTCTCTCTCTCTCTCTCTCTCTCTCTCTCTCTCTCTCTCTCTCTCTCTCTCTCTCTCTCTCTCTCTCTCTCTCTCTCTCTCTCTCTCTCATCTTAATAATAATTTAATAATTAAAAAAGAATCATTTCTGCAAAGGACCAAATCTT
The DNA here is from genome assembly GCA_036346205.1 of Vesta saturnalis. Classification (NCBI taxonomy): domain Eukaryota; kingdom Metazoa; phylum Arthropoda; class Insecta; order Coleoptera; family Lampyridae; genus Vesta; species Vesta saturnalis. Next base: position 585,709 of record JARFJB010001352.1, on the reverse strand, counting down.
ATATACAAATCGTTGGAGTGGGATTAAATATTTGCTTACATATCTTAGACCCAAGTTCACAGAGTGGACGCTACCGCGGTCACTGGAATACTCCGGTGCCAGGAGGATTGTCTCCCAATAGAGGTCCCAGTGTTACTTTAATGCGAGAGTTATTTTTGTTTGTTTGTGTAAAGCATTAACATATATTTTTTTGTAATTTGTTAAGAAAATAAATACCTGTTTTACTTTGTTGTTTTATAACACTGCATACACGTTCTCAATACGTAACTTACGATAATGCGAATGCAAGTAATTTTTCGTGTGGATTTCAAGTACTCATTTTATTGACTTGAACACATGACGTACTCCTCACAGATTGAAGACAAAATTCAATGTCCGTGTATTGGATAAAGGGTACAACTTTCTCAAACCTGTATTCGATAAATGATAGCTATTTATTATGAATGTGCTCTTCCTATATTGACCTTGAACCGATGACCTCTACTGGTTCAAATGTCAAAGTCAAGAATATGTTCAATGTTCAAACATGGAAATATGGGTGTCATTTGAAAGCCTTTTTGTGAAAATTTCAGTAATTCAAAATTTGTACTACCTGTTTTGGCCTAAATCGGGTGACGTGTAGTAAGTTGAAGATTAAACTAAACTAAATTGTTAATGTAGAAATATATAGACTTCATTAGAAAAAAATTGAGATTTTAAAGGTGCACTTCATTATCCTCCACTGTTGCATTCATATAATAAAATAGCGATATTCTTGAACCATCCGTACATAATAAGATTTAAACTGCAGCAAGACTCTTTTCTCCACTTAGGTTACATATGCAAGAGTAACTGCATTTAAAGTAAAATTTCTGAGTTTTGTTATCAAAAATTCGATAAAATCAATAGAATCAATTAGCCTAGTTGTTTTAAACCTGGATAATAAAAATTGGTTACATACAAATCAAGTTGGAATGTAGCACGTACTTAGGAGTTACAAATGGTAACACTCCATATACAACAGAAATAGGAAGAAGCAGAAAACAAAGAGAATTTAAGGTAAGTTATGCTTTTTTGTGTATAAATATAAATTTATCGTCTTTTTATGTTATAGAAAGCAATCATCGCACTTACCAAACATGAGGTACTTATCTTAGTTTGTTAATGCAATCCTCAATAACCAACTTTCTACATATTTTCTGTTTAAAGATCGTACTTACTATATTTATGACCTGGTAGTTCACAAAATAAAGTTAAGTAAGATACTACCCAGTCAATATAAAGCTTTAATAGTAGAAGAGGGCCACCATCAACCCTAAGGACCAACATTTTAATTCATCTTAGTTCATCTTAATTCATCTTAGCATCCATGTTTCGGCGGACACCTTATCGGCCATCATCATCTAAATGCATCATAGTTCGCATAATTCGTCTTAGTTTATCTCAGTTTGTCATAATTGACCTTCAGCATCCCTAAGGATCATTCATCTGAATTCACATTAATGAAACTTAATTCACCTTAATCCACCATAATTCATCTTAATTCATCTTAATTCATCTTAATTCATCTTAATTCATCTTAATTCGTCTTAATTCATCTTAATTCATCTTAATTCATCTTAATTCATTTTGATTCATCTTAATTCATCTTAATTCATCTTGATTCACATTAATTCATCTTAACACATTTTAATTCATCTTAATTAACCTTAATTCATTTTAGTGTACCTTAATTCATCTTAAGGCATCTTAATTCATCTTAATTCACCTCAATTCATTTTTGTTCATCTTAATTAACCTTAATTCATCTTCATTCGTATTAATTTAACTTAATTCATCTTAAACTTTCTTAATTAAACTTAATTCACCTTAGTGTATCTTAATTCATCTTAATGCAGCTTAATTCATCTTGATTTACCTTAAAGCATCTTAGTTAATCTTAATTCATCTTAATTTATCTTAAGTCATCTTAATTCATCTTAATTCATCTTAATTCATCTTAATTCATCTTAATTCTTCTTAATTCATCTTAATTCATCTTAATTCATCTTAATTCATCTTAATTCGTCTTAATTCATCTTAATTCATCTTAATTCATCTTAATTCATTTTGATTCATCTTAATTCATCTTAATTCATCTTAATTCATCTTAATTCATCTCAGTTCATCTTAATTCATCTTAGTTCATCTTAATTCATCTTAATTCATCTTAATTCATCTTAATTCATCTTAATTCATCTTAATTCGTCTTAATTCATCTTAATTCAGTTTAATTCATCTTAATTCATCTTAATTCATCTTAATTCATCTTAGCTCATCTTAATTCATCTTAATTCGTCTTAATGCACCTTAATTGATCTTAATTCGTCTTAATTCTTCTTAATTCATCTTAATTCATCTTTATCCATTTTAATTCATCTTAATTAACCGTAATTCATCTTAGTGCATCTTAATTCATCTTAATTCATCTTAATTCATCTTAATTCATTTGAATTCATCTTAGTTCATCTTAATTCATCTTAATTCGTCTTAATTCATCTTAATTCATCTTAATTCATCTTAATTCATCTTAGCTCATCTTAATTCATCTTAGTTCATCTTAATTCATCTTAATTCATCTTGATTCACATTAATTCATCTTAACTCATTTTAATTCATCTTAATTAACCTTAATTCATTTTAGTGTACCTTAGTTCATCTTAATTCACCTTAATTCATTTTGATTCATCTTAATTAACCTTAATTCATCTTCATTCATATTAATTTAACTTAATTCATCTTAATCTTTCTGAATTAAACTTAATTCACCTTAGTGCATCTTAATTCACCTTAATGCAGCTTAATTCATCTTGATTTACCTTAAGGCATCTTAGTTCATCTTAATTCATCTTAATTCATCTTAATTCATCTTAATTCATCTTAATTCATCTTAAGTCATCTTAATTCATATTAATTCTTCTTAATGCATCTTAATTGATCTTAATTCATCTTAATTCTCCTTAATTCATCTTTATCCATTTTAGTTCATCTTAATTAACCGTAATTCATCTTAGTGCATCTTAATTCATCTTAGTGCATCTTAATTCATCTTAAGGCATCTTAATTCATCTTGATTCACCTTAATTCATCTTAGTTCATCTTAATTCATCTTAATTCATCTTAATTCATCTTAATTCATTTGAATTCATCTTAATTCATCTTAGTTCATCTTAATTCATCTTAATTCGTCTTAATTCATCTTAATTCATCTTAATTCATCTTAGCTCATCTTAATTCGTCTTAGTTCATCTTAATTCATATTAATTCATCTTAATTCACCTTAATTCATCTTAATTTACGTTCATTCATCTTAATTCACCTTGGTACGTCTTAACTCATCTTAACTCATCTTAACTCATCTTATCTCATCTTAATTCATCTTAGTTCATCTTTATTCTCCTTAGTTCATTTTAATTCATCTTAATTCATCTTTATTCACCTTAATTCATCTTAATTTGTTTTACTTCATCTTAATTCATATTAATTCGTCTTAATTCATCTTAATCCATTTTAATTCATCTCAATTCATCTTTATGCATCATAGTTCATAATAATTCACTTTAGTTCATCTTAGCATCTTTCATTCATATTAATTGGTCTTTTTGACGGGGAAAGATTTTGAAGACCGTGGGAAAATTTTATTGGGAGGTATTGGACTTTTGTTGTTTGCCGACACCGCTCCACAAACTTAATTCACCTGACACTGTATGGTAGATAATGTCCCCTGCTTTCTGATTGGTCCATAGACCCCGCTCACCCTTCAAATCAATCTCAATCAAATCAATGAGATCAATCTCAATCAAATCAGTCTCGATCAAATGAATCTCGATTAAATCAATCTCAATCAAATCAATCTCAAGTACCACAAAACTAAATTGATTTTATTTAATGAACCAATCTTATCACATTACACAGTAATTATATTATAATAAAACCGTTTTCCGAAATGAATATTAAAATTGGTTTTTTCGCCTATTTGTCCTAAAGAACGCATTGAAGCATCTTTTCGCTTCATATAGGTCAGAACTTTGAAATTTTCGGTTTTTAAACGTTAATGTCAAGATACAAAAAATAGTGTGAAACGTCGAACCACTTACTTTAATAATAAATAGCGTTAAAACAAACTAAAGCACTTTGTGCCCCTTTTACTGTTATTTTATTGTTTAATAGTAAACAAAATTATTTATTATACGTTTTGTTATGAACGAATAAGTGCAAAAGTAAATATGTAATTAAAAATTATTATCAATTTCATTAAATACATAAATAAATAGTTTACCTCGAGTAGGATATGAACCTACGACCTGTACTTTGCTAAAGGTAAACTTCTTATTTATGTATTTAATAAAATAAATAATAATTTTTAATAAGTGTGTTTAATTTAGTGTTACGGTATTTTTTTGTGAGAGATGGATTTCGTCATAATGAATAAAAGTCATTTTTAATAGACACGCAGTTTACTACATGCGCGTTACTTTTTAAACCACACCCCAACCATATTGTAATGTATTTAAAATACAGAATAACCCGAACTGTAGGATCTAGCTGGTAGTGTAGTGGTGACCCGGCCTGCTTAGCATTCGGGAGGTAAGGGGTTCGATTCCCGTTACCGTCTACCTTGTATGAGGTTTTTTCAAGGGTTTTACCTCATACACATGTAGCGGCATGGTCACTGCGTATATGCACACCATATGCGGCTATTTAGGCGAATGCTGGGGTAGTATTTTTCCCCTCAGAACCCTAACTCCGTTCCTTACGATCCTATCCTGACCACACCTATCCTTAATCCCACCATGCATATATACGTAATGTATGTAAGTATGCTGGGATTGTGGCTGAAGGAGCTCGGGAAGCTCGAGCAACCCGCCCTCCCGCTTGGGGAGGGAATTAAATACGTTGCCTTTTCCTTTTTTTCCGAACTGTAGATTTTATTAAACTATTCTTTGTTTACTGATTACTGTCAGTAAGGCAGTGTTTTAAACAATATGGTAGGGGTGTGGTCTAAAAAGTAGCGCATGTAGTAAACTGCGTGTCTATTAAAAAGGACTTTTATCCATTAAGAAGAAATCAATCTCTCACAAAAAATACCGTAACACTGAATTAAATACATTTTTTAATAGTATAAGGTAAAGGCAACAGTAATCGACAATATTAGAACATCTTACGGCGATTTAATGTTATTTTGGATACACCAGTAATCGACACCCTTTCACCAGTTATCGTCGCCCCAGTTATCGACATAATTTATAGAATGAAAAGAAAAGAATTAGATAGGTAATATTTTTTTATTTAACACCTGAAAAAATTAAATGACAAAGTGGGGTCTTCATATTCAAAAATGTTTAAGCTTTTAGGAAAAACGTATTTACGCCTATCTCCAACACTTTGTATCAAAGGATGTGGGAATTTCTCCAATATCTCTTTCCCTTTGATAACGGAGACGTCACTGTCGACAATTCGATATAGTGTGTTATCATCGTTAATGCACTTTAAGGACATAATTTCAATTTCTATTTCCGATACATCATCTAAGCTATCTCCGCTTTCGATCCATTCTTTCTCTTCATCACTTGTCTCGTACGAAATCTTTCTTTTTTTTGCTCGTTTTCTCACCAATTTGCTTTTCTGATTTCTTTTTGCTTCTCTTGCCTTTGCTCTATTTTCCTTTTCCTCAAGTTTCCTTTTTTTCAGCTTCTTCTTTTTCGTGGTATTCCTGCCACGCTTTTGACGTAATTGTCGATGGGATCTTTTCCTTATTTCTCTTTTTTTTCACTTTCGAATGTGCTAGGCCAAAATAATGCTTTTTTAAATGGCGTTGGAACATTCTGGCGAAGTAAATAGACTGGTGAATTGTTTTTCTGCTAATTGTAATACGTTAGCGCTGTGGTTAGAGCTTTTGGTAGTCAGGTAAATAAGAGGATCTAGATTGAAATGCATAACTGCAACCAGGATTTTCTTTTAGAGGAGTTTCATGGTTTTTCTTTTCTATTGCATGAACTTTTGTAATGTTTTCAATTGCAGTTGGACTTGTTTGTGAGGTGAGGGGATGTTGACATTTAGACTCGGGTGTAAATATTTCAATGGAATGGACAACTAATTTATTATTTGTTGCTTTTTCTTTTTCATTGTCTTTGAGTTCTTGATTGGGGTTTTGTTTTGATTTTTCTTTAGCTTCAGTTCCTATGTCATTTTTTACCTTTCTCCATATTTCAAACAAAGATTTGTCCTCAATCCTTCCATTCCACTCTTCCTTTTCTTCAACCTGTTTAAAAAGGATCATTCTGTCTTCTGGTATCAATTCTTCTAACACATGTAATTGTTGTTTTTGCTTTATCTTATCGATCTTTATCGCATTTTTATTTGAGGATATTTTAGAAAATTTCACGTTTTCTACGGAAAATGGACTAAGACCACACGCTTTAAACCCGTTTTGCACAGTTTCCTTGGACACTAATGACAAAGCATTTATCATATACTCACCTTAACAAATCTCCTCGATATAACAAGCGCCATTTTATTGCTGCTAAACTAAAATTGTGACCTTCAAGAAGTTTTACAGGGTTGCCAGATATGTATCACTGTTTCATTTTGCCAAAAATTAGAATATATCCCCTAATTGAAGAGTTTGAATTTTGAAGTGTCGATTACTGGTGTACTGTCGAACACTGGTGCCTTTACCTTATTACATACCGAGGTGAAAAGTGTTCCATTCCTGTCGAGAGACGTATAATTCACCGAAAGGCGAAGCCTGGAGGTGAACTAGTTCTCGGTGCTTTTGCCGAAGTTTGTATACGATTTTATTTACAATTAAAGAACAAGCAGGATTATACAGTTCAAATCAAACAATTTTAGAACACATCCATCACGGCTTCTCGTTTAATAGTGAAGATCGTGACAATGCGACTTTTAATTTTTACTTTAATGAGAAGCCACAAATGTTATGCTTACTATTTTTCTATTGGTTTTGTCGTTACTTGTTATCAATAATTTACTTATTAAATATGCTTATTAAAGAAAGTTTGTTTCCACCTATTGCTTGCTTTCACTCACCATCTACGCACGTGAGAAAAAATGGTTCATACTCTTGATCCTTTATTAAAATTGGCCAGTTGTCAGTTTGACATTGATAGTTTAAATCGTAGTAGCTCCCCCACAGGTTGGAAAGTGGTCCATTACTGACCGGTTCATCTCATTACTGTCTCCTTTTTTTGTTATTACTGACCGCTTAAAGTAATCCCGTAGAATCATTCACTTTTCTACCTTTAAATGGTTAAAAAAAACGGTATGTTACAAATTAATTGTAAATAAAAGTTATTAATTTTATTAAATACATAAATAAAAACCCTACATGTACCAAAGTACAGGTCGTAAGTGCATATCCTACTCGAGGTAAACTTTTTATTTATATATTTTATTTATGTATTTAATAAAATTAATAATAATTTTTATTTCCATATTTACTCTTGAACTTACTCGTTCATAACAAAACTTATAATAAATAACAAATAAATTTTTTGACTACTAAAGAATAAAATATCAGTAAAAAGGGCACAAGTGATACTATTTAGATTGTTTTAACGCTATTTATTATTAAAATAGTGATTTGACACTACACACTATTCCCTTGTATCTTGACGTAACGTTTAAAAAGCGAAAATTTCAGAGTAATCTGGTTACTGTCAAAATTGACACATCGGGCACACTTGTAATGCAGAACAACTTTAGTTCATAAAAAGTTGTCGTATTTTTTACAGGGCGCCCGAATTTTAACAAAATTTAAAAAATCTAAAAAAATCAAAGTGGGTCCAGAGACTTGAAATTTTGTATACCTACGTAATCTGTCATTCTAAACATTTTTTTTTAGTAAAATTTTGTCGTGTCTGACAAAAAGGACTTTTGCTAGTGTAAAAAATCATTTTTTTCAAAATTGATTTTTCGAAACTAAAATTCTGTCATAAATTAGTTTCAAACCAAGCAGACCTGGACCCCAGAAGCACAAATTTTAAATCAGAATTTTTTTGCCTTTTAGAAGAGTCGTCCAATCAATCGGAGACACACTATATATATATATATATATATATATATATATATATATATATATATATATATATATATATATATATATATATATATATATATATATATATTTATTTAACGAAACAGGCTTGGTGGAAGTTGCACAAGTTTGTTTATTCATAAAAAGCATGTGAGGAAGATCAGAAGGATTGATATTTGTGAGTACGATTAGGTTCGTAGAACATATTTCAGTAAATTTACAATTCATTCAAATTTTTTAAGCAATTTAGAAACTTTACAGATATTTATCACATGAAGTAGGTTTATAACAATATGTAGAACATGTATCGAGTTAGTTACAATGCAGGAAATATATAAACTTTAAGAAAGGGTTATGATACGATCACGGTTTAGTTGTAATTCACAGACAAAGTGTACAAAAAGTGCAGGAGAAGTGGTAGTGCGTTATAAACATTAATTAGAACTTGAACAACATTTCTACATTTGGATGTTTAACATAAAAATACATTTTGTGTACAAAATCTACATAAATGTGTTAAACAGTATGGGTTTCTGAATTTACAAAGTTTTAGACTATAGCGTGAAAGTAAACAGTATTGATGTTAAAGACAGTTATAAGAACATCATAAGATAACATTTTAAGCGATTTGGACGTTATAAACGCAAGTTATGAGTAAAATTATTAAAAATTAGGTTAAGTATTAATTTTAAGAATTTTGCAAGTTTATAGTTTTTGTAGGATAATTTAAGCTTAAAATAAATTATAAGAGTAATTAATAGGTTTCCCTCGTTTTCATAAAGAAATTTACAATGTGCAAGGTATATGAACATAAAATTAGAAAAGTGGGGTTAACTACCCAAAATTCTAATATGAAAAAGGAATTTCTGTTAAAATTAAGTTATACGATTTGAAATAAATGTGTTCCGATACAGTTTTTCGTGTAGATTACGAATATGTAATTAGTTTAGGTGTAAAATATAGAATTTCTTAGATATAAGTAAAATTAGATTATAAATTGTCAAATTGCACAGAGTCGAAGCAAACTAGGGCTTGTGAGGTATCTTTTATGCGGAATTTTGCCCTGATTCCGGATCTGTTTTCAAAAGATAAATCCGACTTATTTTAAGAAAGGTATAGCATAATTTGTATTTTAGTTAAGTTAACAATTTTGTTTAGGCCAATCAGATGCTTGGATACTTCGTGTGTATGGTACAGAAAAGGTTGAAATTTTGGTATCTAACAGAAAAGTATAAAAGGAATTGCTCCTGATTTCTCGCTCTCTTACAACTTTTAATTTTTATGACTAACATGTCAAAGTGTTAGTAGTGTTGGTGTTAACATGTAAGTTTTAAGTTACGTTAATATTATCGGATTTTTGGAACGCGGTCAGTGAAGAGTCGAGACCTCAGAAACAATTGTTTTAACCTACGATTAAATTTAAAAGTTAGGTTACCGATGTAATTGTCGATTATAATACATTTGTTTCGATTCGAAGACGTGTTCAAATTTTGGTTGATGTGATTTTATTTTTTTATGTTAATAAAATTATTCAGTTCTCTGGAGTTGATGTTTATTTTTTTTGGAAACGACGCATAGTTATTAATAAACTAAATTCCATAACGGGATCTAAAACAAAAGTGAAATTAATTAAAATTTATATGAAAATAAAATATAATTTTAAAATTGAAAAGTTTAGTAAACATCTAAAACAACATATAAATAATATACGGTTTAAAACACAGTGCTTCATTGAAAATATATAAGCAATATTACGTAACATCACAATTACCACCAACAAAAGTCGTTCTTCAACAAAGTGGACTTGGATGAAGTATGGAAATCTATGCAGCACCATTATAAACAACAAAGCAGTATCATCGGCTACACATGGGAAGAAGTCTATCTACGATATTAATATGGAACCAGCCAAATGAAAACATCTTTGGGAAAATGCAGTTGCACATGTGAGTGAAATTTTATTATCATAACCCATTAAATCGTATTGATTATTCGTTTGATTTCCTGTATTTATGTTTTTATTGATTATATGTGTAAATGTTTGTACGACAACATGGTATAAATATCTGGAAGGTAAATGAAGCGGTGTTATTATCAATATTACAATTTTATTTTTAAACAAAACATAATTGAACTCACATATTTAAGATCTTTTATTGACATTTTTGATAGGCTGCATTTTAATTAATTCATTTAGGACGCTACCCTTGCGTTATTATGCTGGTTCCACTAAGGTCTGTTTCAAATACCAACCAATTATTATAATTTGCAATTCATTTGACAAAGAACATTTTTATATTAAAAGTAAAAGTTTCCATGATTTCACGATTACATTTAAACGCAATCAAAATAACATCAAAGGTTAAATTATGTTTATTTTATTTGCCAACAATAAGCGATAAAGTTGATGAACTCTATCCCTAATTGAGATATTACATATATATATATATATATATAGTAATGGCACATTCACTTTTCTGTGTTTTGTTTATAAATGGAAAATATAAAGTTCTTAATGGTTTTCCTCCAATCATAGATATAGAGTAATTATTTTCCAGATTTCCTCAGTCACAAATAAAATAATTATGATGTTTACGCTCTTTGTGTGATAAAAAAATCCGGTAATTAGAATTACTTTATAAAAACAGCGTACTTACATAAAGAGGTACGGGTTATATAAGGTTAACGTGCAATTACGAATCCTAGTTACATTTTTATTTATAGAAGTGACCTTTAACATATGGAAATGAAAGTCAACTTGTTTATTTAACCCCAGGCATTTGTCCACTTTCAATAACGGTTTTGTGTATTCCATCTTGTTTATACATGTAAGATCCCTTTGAGTGAGGTTGGATGATGGATGACGGAACATAGATGCCAGAAAGTCGATAATAGAAGAAATATAATAAAATATAAAGCATAGATGCTTGGATGACTGATGATAGTACATAGTTAATAGATAATTGATGATAAAGGATAGAAACTATACGATAAATCATAGAACAGAGACCATAGTGAATTGATAATTGAGTATAGGCGCTCGTGTCAACCTGCCAAGGAGTTCTTTCAATATGATTATCAACAACACTGGTAAGTGATCGTTTTGGTTTTCACCCTTGCCCCTTATTTTATTTACCTTATTTAATTACTGGTAAAAACGTTTAATGTTATGTAATAATTACAGATATGGATTTATCTATTCTAAATACATTAACATGTTTTAAACCTTTTAAAAGAATGAAGCATTTAGAGACCGGGGTACAATACAAGATATTCCATCTGGATATAAATACGGGTAGAGGGTAGTGATGGAACTGGAGAAATTTAAATGTGTGCTACCCGAGCGTTGCCATACATTTTGCCAGTCTGAGTCGTATACAACAATTTAACGAGTGGTTGAAGAGTAAAGATGTTTCAATGCATTCTTTAGGACCAATAGGCGAAACAACTAATGTAATTTAAAAAACGGATTTATAATTACTACATAATGTATGATGAGATTAGATTGATAGATCAGAGCACAGAGTCTGGAGGCTGAGTGGGATCTATTTACCAATCAGAAAGCAGGGGGCATGGCCTACGATACAGTGCCAGATGAATTAAAATCGTGGAGCGGTGTAGGTAAACATCAAATGTGCCACGCCCAATACAATTTTCCCACGGCCTTCAAAGTTTTCCCACGCTCAAAAAATTGAATTAAGATGACAAATTTGAAGATGTGCAAAATTCACTTCAGCTAAAAGCTTGTCCCAAACAAGATGGACAACCCGAGCCTAAACGATTAACTCGATAACTAATTCCTTAGAATCAATTATGAACTTATTAAATGAAATGTCATGCAGTTCAGGAATCGATACAAATACGAAAAAGATCATATGGCTTACTGAAAAATAGTTTACATTTTGATTTCATTATTTATGTAACATTCACGAAATCGGTTATGTATAAGTGCAGAATATTGACCGAATTTCTGTGGTCTCCAGAGTTGTCTTATTTATAGATGTTATAGTGATAATAAAATCAACTATAAATTCATTGACATTAATTAGAAATGATGAACCTCAGAGCAACAATTTAATACGACTTTAACACGCATCGCAGACGACGTGTCCTTCCTAGAAGAGTTGATGAAAACCAGGCAACTCAAAAACGAATTTTAACCTGCAGTCGTTCTTTGGGAGTAAATTTTTAGTTGTGCTGGGTTCAATGATTAACACGCCGACTTCGAACGTACAAACCCGAACCTTTAAGATTTTCAAATTTCCTGTAAGAGAGGAACACATATCAATAGTGAATTTATCCCAAATTTTATAGATGCTTCCTGACCAGGAGGAGAAACCCAATGGTTATGCTTTGCAGTTTTAAATGGAAATTTGGTTTTTGACAATCGCACTGATTTCGAAAATGTGCACCAGATAATTGATAAAGCATGCACACTGAAGTGCAGTGGCAGACGAGCGCTTATATGATTTAATGGTTATAAAAAGTGAAAAAGATCTATGCGAGTCAATTTCGATGTTACAATTGGCGAAAAGGAGAATTTATAGCAGGTGGTGTGTAAGCGCCATTTTGTCTAGTTATCGTTTAAGGAAACTACGTGTTAGGAATTTTTCTTTAATTTTACAAAGTTAAAATTGGAATTTACATTCTGTTTAAGCTGGTTTTTAATTTCCAAACATTTACTTAATACTATACTAAATTAAAGGTTTAATCTGTCGTTTTATACGGATATTAAGTTTCCTTAAAATCTACATGATCGCTCGCCCCTTCAAGAGCTAAGTCTTCATTATGTTACTACACCCTTCAGGTTACTATGTATATATTTAAAGTTTCCACAACTACTGCTACTCTCATAACTAAGACGTTGATTTATTTAGGTTTTTCTTTACTCCGTTCCTTCTGTGTGTTATGCTATAAGATAATTGAAGGGGCTGCGTTCTTAACACAATTTCCACCTAAAAAACTGAGGTTAAACCACGTAAGACGTTTGGGCATTCCGACACTATCAACTTACTGGTGAGTTCTATTTTGTTTATTACGTGACGGAGCCCTGGAACAATAAATAGCCAACTACGACAACCATAATCGCAGTTGGTATTACTCACTGCTAGATACTATTTCGATGAATTATAAACAGATTTTTACTTTTTACCTTCAGTTCCTTACGGGTACTCAATATAACCTTAAACGATAAGGTAATAATGTTATGCACCTAAAATTGTAATCGTTACTTTGAAATTAAAAAAAAATTTCAGTATACTGCTCACGCAAGGTGCTTGCACTTGAATTTCCTAACCAGCTTCGTTTGTGCCCTAATTACATCGTGTGCTAACCATTATTAGGAATACTAACTGTATCGTAAATAGCTATCAAATTTTACTTATTATATCTGTGAAGTTGCCGTTATTATGGTTGAACTATGTTTCCGTAGCTACACTTCTTTATACAGGGTGATCCGAATGGTCCTTTTAATATACGCTAGTTTAGTTGTATTCTTGGTATTTGTTTTTGTGCTCACTGATTTATGTGTATAAACTTAGGCTTTAATGTGATTTATAAAGATCAATAATAACGGGGAATTTACTGTATAGTAACATAGTGATAAGGCCTTCAGTCGCTGAATTTGAAATAACATATTTGTCACCTTTGGGGACCATAGCGACTATTATTAACTTTTGGGGTTTCTGTTTTATGAATTTAATTATTATGGGTATCAATATTAAATGCTGCATATTTTACTTTTATTTAACCTCAATGGTAGACATCTGATTAGCCTAGAATTTATGTAATTTACATTTATTTGAGTTCTAATGTAATATTCGCCTAGCTGGACATGCTGGTTTAATCACGTTTTAAGGCGAGCTCGTCCTAGAACCACGGTTAAAAATTTTTTTTTTGTTTGTGTTTTTTATTGTAGCCACCTTGTTCAACGCCGTCTTCACTGGATGTCTGAGAGTGCTTTTTGTATTTGATTCATTTTTAAGAGATTTTATAGTTTTTTTTTACCTAAAACATTAAAAAGGTAGTAAGTGGTTTATTATTGTTACGGATTGGGGTTACTTCTCACTATTAGCATTTTATTATAACTTTAATTGATATATTATTTGTGTGGGGTTTGTGGTTAGTACAATAGTTATCATTATTGGACGGTGTATGTTGATTTAGATAAATTGACAAGTTTTGTACTAGGGGTATCGAAATTTTTCTTTCATCTGGGTTGAGTTTCTATAAACAATACAGAATGGTGTTGGACGACTAGTATTTCTTTTCTTTCGGCGTATTAGGATCAGGGGTCCATAATTAAGCTGTCCTCTACTATATCAAATATTTGACCTTATTTTAATTGTGACTGTAGTCTTTAGTGTGCCTTGGTCCTTTTCTTGGCTTGAGGGCTATGCAAGAACAAACCAAATGGTACCTTTTTTAAAAGGGTACCAACCACGCGACCACGCATTTAAGTGCTTTCCAAAACCACTGAGCTACCGGTTATCTTATAAGGGGTTACGGCGCACCATCTAGTTTTGGGAATCAGTATCTTTGTGCACGTCATAACGTCCAAAAAGTAGAATTTTGAAAGATCCTCAAAACTGGCGTGTTTGGGCGATGACTTTTTCGTTCGACCTAAATCGTTATCTGCCAAGCCATTTTTTCAAGTTTGGAAGTCAAAAAGTTATTGGGATCATATCCGTTGAATACAAACTCTAATTCTATAATTTTGGACACCGAAACTACACAGGAGTACACCCGTGCGTTATCTTGATGGAAGAGGATTTGCTTATTTTTTACATGGGAACCATTTTTTTTTATTTTCTTGCTCATCCGGTGGAATAACGACGTATAATACTCTCCAGATATGGTTTGACGTTTTTCCAATTAGTTATTTGACATGATTCCCCGTGCATCCCAACAACCCGTGTCCATCACCTTGCCGGCCGATTATACCTACTTCGCCTTCTGCGAAGTTCATTCGTTTTCAAAAACCCACTGTTTTGACTGTTCCGTTGTATCCATGTTTCATCACATAGTTATGTATCAACACAGAAACTCGTCATAAATGGGACAGAAAGCATCCGCGGTGCCCATCATGTCGAGAATTTACCCAATTTATCGTGTAAAAATACACTGTACCTTGCGTTAACAACTATTTCACGCACTTTGATTCGTTGATCACTCAAATTCATATTGTGTATTTTCTCAATTAATTCGGGGATAGTCACCTGGAGGTACCAAACGATGTTCACCTTTTGTAGATGTACGAGCAGTTTTTAACTTATTAGCCCAATTGTAAACAATTGCAAACACAAGGAGCAGATGTGCCATGAATCTTATCCAACTCAACTTTGATCTCTTCCAATATAAGTATTTAATCACCGCTCGAAACTCAATTCTTTCCATTTTTCGAAATAAACCCAAGTTAGTTGCTTCAATCGACAATAAAACTGAAACCATGTGATGGATCTAAGACTTTGTCAGCTGTCTAGTGAATGATGAGGATTATTAAATACAAACCATTTTCGATAGTACGAGCGCCATCTCTTGGATTCTTTAAGGAGTTATTGAACGATCCTCGTATTTTGTAGCCCCTGTATTGATAACGGTCCTAAGCTAAAAGAGAATTGTTTTATTTAGATCAACAAACATCAAATTTATACCCTTGTGGTAATTTTATTAAAACGTTTGTTTATAAATGCCCTTGTTTAAAGATAACTTTTAAAAGAGTAATAGAACACAGTTATTTAAGGTCGTTAGTATATTAACACATATTAACAAAATGTTTAAATTTACAACTAATTATTTTTACTATTAACTTCAACTTTATTGAAATTTTCTTCTTCTATAGCACTTTTCAATTTGATAAGCGCGTTTTCTACCGTGTCATAAACAACTGTGTCTGGAGTGGCGCTTTCCTTTGGAAGAAATCTGTAAATTAATGGACATAGTAAATCACGATGCACAGCTGGTTCATCCTTTCTTTTTGTAAACCAACTAACTATAAGCCCAACTGTAATAGCAACAAGTGCCCCTATAAGAGTAAAGTAATAAAATGATATTTGAAATATAAGTGGTGGTTTTTCGGGTTCCGGTTTTGGTGCGATCCTATAACAAAGGTTTGTATCAATTGGTAGCTATAGTCAGTAAAATGGATGTTTCAAAAACGGATTAATACTGCTCGTGAAGTTAAATTTCTTTTTCGTTCTGGCACATGAAATATGGGTTAGCAGGTAAGTGTATATTTTGTTTTTCTGGCCGTGGGCGGTGAACTAACAATAACGCTCTACGTTATAAATGTTTTAAATTGAGATACCCACACCAGAAAGAGGTAATAATATGGTAAGGCGGGTTCAGTACTGAACGAAAAACGTTCACTCGAAGCGTAAGACAGCGACACTCTAAATGTGTTGTTGATTTTTAGTTGTATACAGAATTGCACATTATGTAGAATAACTAATCGAGAAAGAATTTAATGTGATTTCAATCACGTATGTGAAAATAAGTGGTTAATAATTATAATTAGCGTCGCCCTGCAGCTTATAGACGTCTTTATCTATCATAATTGGTATACTAGTGCATATTTCAAATTTCCATAGGTCGCTAGAGTAATTGCAAAGTTAGTTCCTTATCGTGAACTTATATTTGGAAAGAATAATAGTGATTCACAAATTCTCAAATTCATAGCGAAAGGATTTAATTATAGCGTAATTAGAATATAGTTTTTAATTCTTAATAAATGCTAGAGGAATTGCATTCTGATTAAGTAACGGATACAATTTTGCGTTTTCAATTTATTTAAAAATGTCGGGAAAATATTTAAGCGAACGTTACCGTGAGTCTATGTTTAACCTGTACGAATATTTTTGCCGATAGAAAGATAATATTGGACCGTTGCTTAGTATTGAAGGGACATAATGAAAGAGCAGCAGAACTTAAAAATGTCAGTATGCCTACTGTAACGGTTTAATTAAAAAGCAATTAAAAATAATGCTCTAATTGTTTATAATTTTTTATTATAAAAGATCTGCTCCAAGAAATTATTAAACTATTTTGAATTTGAAATATCCAATGAAAATTATACTTTAAATACAATGTGAACCAGGTCTTTATCACAAGGCCGTTGATTATAAAAATTTTATGAAACGTATGATTATTGGAGAGAAAGTTGAGAATTTCTTTTCATTGTGTGTGGACATTTCCTAAGAAATCACTATAATTAACTAAAATCAAATTTGATCGTCCTTCCTAAGTAAGTAATATTATGATACATTTTTCTTAAACACAATTTTAATATAATTCTTATATTTTAGGATTATCATAATAAACATGTGCACAAACTTAAGCCGCTTTTGTAAAAATTAATAATTCTTTTAATTTATTCAAACCCAATTATTTTAATTGGTAAGATGTTATAATTTGCCAAATATTGATGTCTAATATGCCTACTTTTAGGGTTCTTTTTTCTTGAGTTTACTTATATATAAATATTTTTTATAAGTCAGAAAAATCAAAGATAAGGCCTCTTGGAAAATTATGGACCACGTTGGTCAGGATTAATTAAGGATCCAATCCAAAGAAAGATTATGAACCTTTAATGCAATAATTTTGTAAGGAAAATTACGGTTATTATAGTGAATGGAAGTCAGATAAGTTATTTTACATTTATTTATCTCTCGCACAATCACACATAAATATTCACCACTCACAACCATATAATAGTAAGAAAATTAGTATCAAGAAAATTTAAAATGCTTTATTTGTAAGGAATCAACACTCGCCCATAATTCGTATGCACATCTTCACCATTCACCCACTCATTCATTTATTAGTTAAGAACTTAATTGTAATATAGATTGCTACTGTTAAGCCACTGATTCTGACAACTTTATGTTTATAAATTGAAATATATTAAATGCCTAAATATTATGTTTATTGGTTCATGCAACTTTCTTCGGACTGGGCTATAAATTCAAAGACCCCAAACCACTGTAAGCAAGCCCTGGCGCCCTTAATTATCTCATGCTCTACGATCCAGCCGCGAGCGAATGGGGTAGGAGTCATTTTATTGTATGCACCATTTCATACAGTCTGTTTCTAAATATATTTTTTTGTAATCTCATGACATATTACAATATCCCATTCAAACAAGTTATAACAAAGAATCAACGTTATACTACATTAAACAAGATAATTGAAAGCAAGAAAGGGAACCTTTAATTATTGAAAACTTTCGAGAAACCTCGTCAAACTTTAAAGTAAACGATATATCTGATTATCTGCAATACAGAATACGAGATATAAATTATTCGAGGAAATGGTTACATTAGAAATACTCAGAACAGTATTAAAGGGGAACGAATTGATAGCTTGTCCTATCATAGGTTAAAATATAGAATACGCGGATATGAAGAGCGAATGTTGCATCCGTAAGGGTGCCAAGGCAAGTGAGGATGCCAACCCTCATGGACTAAAGTGGCAAAAACGCTCTAATTCGGGGCTAAAGATGCCAAAAGGACCCTAAATACATCATTAAGAGGTTGAGATAACGTCGGAAAGAATCTGGTTGCCTACCACTTAGAACCGGATTGACACAAAGGCTCTAAATAGTGTCAAAAATGCTATAATTAGAAGTTAAAAATAACAAAAGAACCATAAATACGTTACCAAGGGGTTGAAAATAGCGCCGAAAAAGAAAAAAAAAGGTGGAAAAGAGGCGAGACCATGTGAGGGGATAGAGAATGGCATATGACGTCAGGGGCTCCGCTGTGACGGCAAAAAAATGGTGGGGGTAAGATTTCCATACCCAATGCAATTAAAAATATTTGGGGTATTTGCAAATCCTATTACGACCAGACGATGAGTAGAGATGACTATTCTTACGTCCCAGTAATCTAAATACGGGACGTCGTTGCATAAATATGATGACAAAGCCAATCACGATAGATAAGGAGGGCTATACGTAACAAGAAGACGTTAATTCTAATTATTAATCACTTATCTTCACATACATGCTGCGTCAAATACTCCATACTATACTATTACTTCTTTTTGACGCCTATAACGTAGAGAGTTCTTCTTCTTCAAAAAACTGAATACACCATTACCGTCTGATCCAAATGTTATGTATTATAACGAAACCTCACGAGCACTATTAATATAAGCGGTAATAGGTATTTAAAACATCCATTTTAGCGACAATAACAATTACTATACATACGTAGAGGTCACGTTAAAATCGCAATGCGCTATTGATTGCGGTTTGTGTGCGTATTTAATTCTGCCTATTACCATGTACACCTGAGCACCAAACACAAGAATTCCCGTAATTATCATAGAGGAGATTCCTCCCCATAGTGCTCCCTAAAATTTAAATAATTGTAAAAAAGAATTGTTTCAATTAATTATACTCATCACATGCTTATTGGCCATAGGAAACAGCATTCCTAAAGTGGTAATCCCTACAAGTGGTCCATGTGAAAGTGCATGGAAACTCAAGGAAATTTGAAGTACTCCTCCCAACTTTTCAATTAAAAATATAAATATCAAGCATAAAAGGCCGCTTAGTACCACAATTGCCTTAATTATAATATTTTTGGTTCTTATAGAAGTTCCACTGGGTAGTCTTGGTTTGATGAAGTCTTCGAAAATTGTTAGCGATAGTGTGTTTATACAAGTTGACATAGTACTAAAAAATAATGAAAACAATTAACATTTTTCTCATAATATATTCAATTCATATTCAAGTTCATTTGCTTAGATTTAAACAAAATAATGTATATAGTTAAAGTGAATACAAAATGTTCTCTTGATTATTACGTTAGGATATTCTTTAATTATACAGATCTATAAATTTGACCAAAACAAATGTCAATTATCAGGTTTCTAGCCTTTACAGATTCAATGGTATGGTTACACACACACACAGACACACAGACACACACACACGCACACGCACACGCACGCACGAACGCACACACGCACACACACGCACACACACACGACACACACACACACACACACACACACACACACACACACACACACACACACACACACACACACATGTACATACACTTACTCACACACTCACTCAGTCGGTCATTGTCTCTTACTAACTCAATGAGTCAGTGACTAACTCATTAATTCGCTTACTCACTCGTGCACACACACACTCACGTATACACGCAAGTACACTCGCACACTCACACGCAAGCACTCAGTGACGTACGCGCATACACACTTTTAGAAAATGGTTACACACGCGTGCACACACGCATACATATACTCACGCACACACATACACATGCACACACCCACACACACGCCACTCGCTCGCTCACTTATTCACTCACCCACCCACTTTTTTTCTGAAAAGAAGTGTTAGGAAAGTTATTGATACACCGGTAAAATGGCGTTGCAAAGCGCAGTGGAATTGCTAGTGAAAAAAGGGAAATGGCCTCGGATTTAAGCACGCCTCAATTTATGTTAAATTCTTCAAAACTCAAGGAATTATATTCAACGACTCGTTTTAAGTGATATTTGAAGCGTTTAACACACGCCTCCCAAATTACTTCCATATGGGAGCGCGACTAGAAATAAAATGCCAAATGATTCCTTCCAGGTGCAATGCAGCTTTTGATTTGCGATCATTGGAAAGTAAGGATTTGGTTATTTTATTTTTTCAGCTTTAAACGTTTGATCATTTGCAAAAATTAGATATTGAAAGAGTTGAGCCGTTCTTGGGTTATGTCTACGACGAACGGTCGGCCAGACTATCAGAGTAAAATTGTATGTTAGTGTGCATGCTGCTGCACTATCTATTAAAGATAGTGAACATAAAATGTGATGTGAAACAAAACGCGACCTTCCAGCCTACAAAGTGGAAATGAAAAAAAATGAAATAATTTTAATTATAATTTTTTTAAAGATAATTAGACCTCTTTTTTATACCTTCATAACGAAAACAGGCAACATTGTAAAAACAGAAACAATGTCAGAATGACGTTTAAAACATCATGTCAGATGGAGATTAATAGACATAAATACATGTTAACTTAAAGAATTCCAAAACCGCCCGCTTCTATAAGATATAAATAATAGTTCAACCCTTTTCATTCATATTTAATTAATTTTTAGACTTACTTTACGTTATATTAAGAAATTTTATGCAGAAGATGTAAAATGCTCTTTAAAAAATGTGTCTACACGTTCTCTTATAAAATTAGTCGTTATTCAGATATTAAAAAAATTAAATTCTACCTTAGGAATTTTGCCGCTAAATTACACGTCGCATCAAAAAATTGCACGGAACATAATTAATCAATCTGTTTACGGTCTATATCTAGGTATTTTTATATATGCAGCGGTTGGTTGGGTATGTGGGTGGTTGGCTGCGTGCGTAGGTAGAGATGCAACACCAAGATTTTCGTAAAATTTGATCATCAGATGGTCACTTTGCTTTTCAAGCTTTCTCGAAAACTGGTCCAACGACTTTCAATGAAGTTATAATTTTGAAAATACATTTAGTAACTAAATAAAATGTCTATCCCGACTTTCGTCGTGAAATGTACTTGCTCTTATTGAAAATAACTTGAAACGAAACCGAGATATTTACTAAAATATATATTATAATTAGCTTTTTTCCGAGGAAGCGTAGGTCCCATTTTTAACTCTAAATTTTTATAATAGCTGGTCTTGTTTCCAAGCCAACCAATCCCTAAATAGTGCTTAATATAACTCTGAAACGACCAGGTGACCAAATCATAACGTTGTGTTGCTTTAAGATGAATATTTTTTTATAAATGGTCCATTTAAATAAATTTTTGTGTAAGCCTCATTGAATTGTTAAATAAAATGGTTATCTTTAGCATAACTTGAACGTTTGTACTTGTGACATAATCTTAAAACATGTAAAAATTAGTAACAAACGTACAAGCACAAGCAAACGAAGAAACTAAGAAATAAGTAAGCATCCAAACAGAAAACACATAAACCTCCCTAAGATTTCAACAGGCGTAATACCTTTGGATATTACTTCTGTTTGTTTAGCCCGCTCCAAAGAATAAAACTTGACTTGTTTTAAACTTTTTTATAATTTCAACATTATTGAATAAAACTTAATACTTAAAAATTATTATTAATTTTATGTAATAATTAATTAATTACATATTTAGCTTTGAACTTATTCGTTCATGTGTGAATCCTTGCGATATTGCAGGCTCACATTTCATTAATATAAGGTAATCTCATTATATTTAGAATTTACATCAGTTCTACATACATAAAGACAAAATTTACATTGATTGGGGCTTGAACCTTGATGGCGCAGTTGGTTAGCGCGGTACTCTAGCAAAGTACAGGTCGTAGGTTCAAATCCTACTCGAGGTAAACTTTTTATTTATGTATTTAATAAAATTAATAATAATTTTTAATTACATATTTAGCTTTAAACTTATTCGTTCATAACAAAACTTATAATAAAACTTAATACTGTTATTGTGAAACTTAAAATGCTTATATTTTAATTACGGTTTATTAAAGCTGAATTTATAAAGATATTATCTGCTAGTTCAATCTTAATTCGCTTGCTATTTAATTTGAGTTTGAGTAAATGAACTGTAGTATTTACTCTTGAGAATTCTTTTCTTACTTACCAGCTAACTCAAACGTTAGAGTAAAGAAATGATTACTGTTATTATTGACCAAAGTTAATGCTCTATTCGCTTTACTTATTTATCTGGATTCCTATTGAATTTACCTCTATCTGCATTTATATATTCAATATTTGTATAAGCAATACAAATAAATCAAACGTTATACTCATTTAATTAAATTCAAAATCTGAACGAAAATGCATCAATGCGTTGTTTACAACCATATACACAAATCTAAAATAACATTCTTAAAACTAACATATAACAATAAAATCTTGTTTTTCGGTTAATTATGACGTTCAAATGTTAAAGTTTAGAGGAAATCAAACACATAAACGTTTTATTTATTCACACAATCAAAAGGTTCTTACTTGTTATTTTCGTTGAAAGCTGATGATGTAGCTCTGCGTTTCTTTGACCGGTGAAGAGGCCTCGTTTAGGTTGATGGGCTGTTCCTCCGATGATGTCACTATGCCGCCAAACTGGAACCTCTTCCTTTGTTTTGTCTCTTTACTTACACCTTTGTTATGGACGAAAGTGACATCAATTTTCCTTCCAATAATTTAACGATTTTTGTAAATAATTGCTTAATATATTTACAATTGTCAATTATTATTTTAATTATTATAGTTTTGCTACGAATGGCCTGCGCTACAAACTACAATGCCCAATCGTACTACACTTAATTAACACTTTGAGTTATTATTCTTTACACTTTGATTTGGATTGACTACTGTGTTTTATATTTATTGTTCGCTATTTAAGCCCGATTGATTACGGCTTTCATACGTTATCCTCTCTTATTACGTCACTTTTAAATTAGGGTGCAATCCTTTTTATTACCACCAACTCGATAACAATTGCACTTTTATTATTTTAATAAAGAAGGTATTTGCGCTTCTTGCCTTGTAATTCGTAGCTGTGCGACGAATTACTCTGTTGGAGCTTTTCAACCAACTCTGATCACTTACTTAAGGCGGCTGACCCTGGTCGCTTATTTAACACCACTGTTTTCAAAAACTACACATCATTATAACAGCGTCATTCCCTTCCCCTTCAACGCATTTTATGCACTTGTAAATACCGCATATTTTAAATATTTTCAAATTAAATATATAAATAACTTATTGACATAAACTCATACTAATTTTAATTACATTCAAATACAAATAACCAATAACCACTTCTTTACCTAGAAAATTAATAATACAACTATCAAATCTCGTATAATTTAGCGCGAAATTTTGAATTTTCTAAAGCTTCCGTTACAACACATACATACAAGCAGAGGAGCAAGAAACAATCAAGTGAACTCTCAAAAACTTAAACTCCCAGGCACGCAACAAGGAAAAAATCTACTCAACGATCTATAACATAAAAACAAGTAACCTCAACAACACGTTTCACAACAAACACGCCCTCAAACATGCAAACACACACATTATTATACACAAACACGCAGACAAAAAAATTAATAAACACCCAACATAAAAACCCTCGAACATACAAATACGCAAACAAAGAAAGTGGGAAATATGCAAACACTGACAAAGTATCAAACAAGAAAAATTATTATTAATTTTATTAAACACATAAATAAAAAGTTTACCTCGAGTAGGATTTGAACCTACGACCTGACTTTGTTTGAGTACCGCGCTATCGAGATTCAAGCCCCAATCGATGTAAATTTTGTCTTTATGTAATTTTATTGTAATCTCATTATATTTAGAATTTTGATCAATTCAACATACATAAAGACAAGATTTACATCGATTGGGACTTGAATCTCGATAGCGCAGATGGTTAGCGCGGTACTCTAGCAAAGTACAGGTCGTAGGTTCAAAACTTACTCGTGATAAATTTTTTATTTATGTATTTAATAAAATTAATAATAATTTTTAATTACATACTTACCTTTGAACTTATTCGTTCATAGCAAAACTTATAATAAATAAGTAAGTTATCCAACAAAGTAATCCTTAATCATACGAACTTATGAGCAAGAAAGCTAGTTAACATACAAACACACAAACCCTGAAACACGCAAACCCGCAACCACACAAATACTCACATAATCCAAGCATCTCAAACCTTTCAACCTAATAAACTAAACTATCTAGTTATCACGCAAACACCCAAACACCAACTAAATAGTACAAACACGCAAACTAGCTATAACTTAAACACGCAAATAAGTAAACACATCTACGCACTGACAGATAGTCACGCAAACAAGTAAATTATCCAAAAAGCACAGCCAGTCCCAAAATACCGATAAACACGTCCAAAAGCACCAAAATGTTAACAAACACACCAAAAAACTCCTAAACACGGACAAACAAACAATAAGAAACACACTAGAAAACCAGCACACCCCCGAAAACACGCAATCCAAGGAAACATGCAATTTGAGGTACTCCATTTTTAGTGAATACATGAAAAGCATGGGACTACGGTTTATCCAGGGAGTTCCCTGGACTATGTAATAGGTTAGACTCATGTTAGTGGTATTGCCGTAACGCTGTAAGAGTCATTAATCATAATTCAAGATGTTTACCCAGAAAGATTCAGCAAAATGCTGCAACCAGTTCCAAGATCTCACCAGAAGGAACTTAGATGTTTGTTACAGATGGCGATCCAAGATCTTGTCAAAAGGAAGGTTGGACTGAAGCTATTGAGCTATGGATGCAGGATCCATTGTGCAGAACCCTAGACGCAAATTAAATATTTAAGCTGGACCGAAGATGTACCAAGAATAAGATTCAACACCACTTGAAATGTGAAATCCGTTACGGTAGTAAAATTGGAATTGATGGTCAGAGGTGGTTGAATAACGAGGTGGTGTATAAACTACACGCCATATTGATTTCATTCTATACCATAAACATTAGTCACAAATTAGTGATATGCAAAAATATAATTTTTTTTTTTTTTTGAATTAAATTAAGAATTTCACATTAAACCATTTTTATAGTACATTTTTTCTATAAGTAGATTGTTAAATGAAAAAAAGTAAAAAATACGAAAAACTAAGTCAATCCAAGCAACAATAACTCTGCAATAATTGTTAATAAATATTTTCAGTTAAGCTAATAGTATGCTCGATCGTCTTAAATCGTTTGATTTTGTACTACTCTGCCACAGTTCATAAGAAAACGATACTACTATAGTGATCACGTGATCTGAGCAAATGACAGAAGCAGCGAGACCATTATACGTGCCAAATTGTAGTCGCTAACTCTTATTTCCTTACCGCGATTTTGCTACCTATTTAGGTTACATCTTTTTTGGACTCATTCTGTGGAAAAAGAATATTTCCACTTATTCCCGATGTATGGAAACACGATTTTCCCGCATCCCGGTGTTTAGTGCTTTCCGCTAGCGCCAAGGAATATTTGCGTTACACGGTTGGTATGATGATGTAAAAGACCAGGTGTAGCATTGCGCATAATGATCGACCGAAGAAGACTACAACCAATCAAATTTTTATCCAGAATGTAGCGCCATATTCAAATGCAGAATTAGTCACACTCTGTGACGAAAAATTCAAACAAAATTAAAAAATTTGTAATATAGCTATAATACAAAATTATAATAATATTATAATTATAATAATTGTAAAAGAAGATGCCATCACGAAATATGGAAGCTACGCTAACCAGAAGTTCGTCTCGGCGATTTTTATGGGATTAGGTGTTTGTTGGCGCACGTCCACGCGCATGCCTTCAATATGGCCGATTAATGGTTTGTTTACTTGTGTGAATTACGTTTGTTTGAGAATTGTAACGTTACTAAGTTTTATAGAGCACATGAAAATGCTGCTAGGGATACTTTTGAAACTTGAGAATGCCACCTAGTGCCTTTTACATTTACATTTACGAGTTGGATGCTTTACTCTGAAAATCTTTCTCTATTTTATTTATTCAGAATAATGTAGGAACTAAACTAAAATTAGAACTAGAAAAAGTACTCTTTAACCACCCTTGTGATAACTTCCCTTAAAATTATTTAATATGCCTTTATACACGAATGCAGATTTTTTACACCTTAAAATATGCCAATGGAGGCTTTTGTACACAAAAAGGAACGAAACAAAATTAAAAAATTGTTAAGTTGCAATATTTGTAAAAATGAAATAATTAATAAACTTGTAATAACTTTTTTCGAAGTTTTAAATTTTGCGCGAGAATATTCCGCTTATTAGAATTTATCTATTAGATATATTACTTATGTTGGCCGCTTACTTGCAATTGTAAAGGTTATTATGCACCTGGACGTTGCGAGCGTTCACGGCGGGACCATCAATATCAAAGGTGCCGCTACCAAGAAGAACTTCTGGTTAGCGCAGCTTCCATATTCTGTGATGCCATATTGCTTTTTGTATTTTGTATAAATTTCTGATTGGTCGGAGAAAATTACTGCGCATTTTGGAATTACTGCAGTCCTTGTGCAAATGCTATCTTCGCTTTGGCTCATTTTAACAAAGTTTGATAAAATTTAAGAACAACGACAGTAGTTTTCAGTTTTAATAATCTAGTAAGTAGTCGCAGATTTATCAATTTATCACGTTACCAACTCATCATTAAAGGAAATATGAATAACGTGATTTATATATTTTTGACTATTTTAACGTTATTCATTACAAAAAATATTGTACCTAACTCTTTGGGAAGAAAATTTCCCGCATTCGCACTAAATACAGCACTCCTGCGGTCATGCTGCAAACAAAGCACTCACGCGGGAAAATTAACTTTCCGAACTAGTGAAGTAAATAACTATTCTGTTATAAGTTACAGCATATTTTGATTTTGTTTATTTTTGTAGAACTATTCAGACATGGTTACACAACACATCATTTGTGTTTTATTGTAATCTATGTCAATGTTTTCCGTCCTTACATCTTACTTTTGTTACCATTAGGAATAAAAATGGTATTTATTATTGGAGGAAAATTGAAATGTAATGTAATTAAACGCACTCTGATCTATTAAATATGTGTAAACTATTAATTGCATTAATCATGGCTTATGGTCAGGTATTGGTACGCGCAAATCTCCACACTGTACCTAAACTACCGTACCAGATGGCTAAGTAGTAGCATAGAAGATAGCTTAGAGTCTTGCCGATAGCTCAGTCATAGTAAAGGTAATGCAGGTCCTTAACAATACGAACCTATAAAATCTATAAATATGAATAACTCAAAGCTAAACTGTTTTAAGTTGAAAAATGACACTTAATTAAAGAAAAGATCTTTAAATCGGTTTGTAGTAACCATTTAATTCTCTTTGCTATTGTATAGGCCACACACAAGGCACATGTACATATTTACACAGTATTCAACAATAAATTTAGAAACGGTGAGTCAATAATACATTGCCATGTCTAACAGGCAGACAATTGCTTTTAATGACTAAAAGATTAATAAGTGATTATAATAACACAAATTTAAGGTAGAAAGGTTGAATGCATTCACCCGTACAGCTTGTTCTATTTACAAAAATCTAACCGAATTAAATGAAAGCTTGCATATGTAAAATTGTTCTTGTACAAAAGTGCATACAATGCTAATTAATCTCACAATTGAGTGACTATAAAGTTATGGATTAAGTAACTACTTAAATTTTTGCACAAATAAAGTAGGACAGGTATATCTGTAGATTAATATAAATTAACATTTATCTGCATTTGGAAAAGTTAAGCATCAAGAGATAATTATTAACTTATCTTTGAATCTCCAAATGCTGCCTTGATTATAGGTCTTAAAGCTGTCGTAAAGATATCAACGAATGGAATTTGATGTCTCAGCACTAGAGCAATTCCATTACACGTAAAATTTTAGAAAAGCAACCAACCAGTGGTCATTTCGGAAGCTTTTAAAGTCGTGATAATATTCATCGGACCTCTTACTGAGGTAAAATTACATTATATTAATGCTAAATTCAAGCAATGTAAAGTTTCAAAAAGGACAGATTCGATAACAAATGATGTCTATGTTTCGAAACTCAGATTAAACCTTCTGACGAGATTACAATAAGATAACCAAGAAGGATTTTGCGTGTCCATAGCAAAAGAATAGACGAAATAGATAACAGAAACCTTTCAATCCGGAAAGTATGTCATCAATTATATTAACGATAGCTGTTGTTTTAATGGCTGACATTCTATCCTTAACGAAACCGCTTAGAGCGTATGAAATAGTTAACTGCAATTAATTATTTCTACTAATGAGAAATAAATATAAACCCGACATCAGTCGATAGATTAAATAAAACCGAGAAAATATTTGATATTCCTCAGCAATAAAAATGTCACCATCTTATATAAAATTCAAAAAGACCGTTGAAATTGAACCTTTTAGCGTTTATTTCCAACTGTAATACCAGTGTCTCTAAATCATAAAAATGAATTTTGTGTACCAGCGACTATCAGCAATTTCAATAAAAGGAACTTGTTTCATTTAGAATAGTAATATACCATAATCGGTTGGTATGCGTAAATGCCGCTGTCAATATGAAGAAGTGTGTGTGTGTGTGTGTGTGTGTGTGTGTGTGCGTATGTGCGTGTGTGCGTGTGCGTGTGCGTGTGCGTATGCGTGTGCGTGTGCGTGTGCGTGTGTGTGTGTGTGTGTGTGTGTGTGTGTGTGCGTGCGTGCGTGCGTGCGTGCGTGCGTGCGTGCGTGTGCGTGTGTGCGTGTGTGTGTGCGTGTGTGCTGTGTGTGTGCGGTGTGGTGTGTGTGTGTGTGTGTGTTGCGCGTGCGTGTGCGTGTGCGTGTGCTGTGCGTGTGGTGTGTGTGTGTGTGTGTGTGTGCGTGCGTGCGAGCGTGCGTGTGTACGTGTGTACGTCTGTGCGTGTGTGCGTGTGTGCGTGTGTGCGTGTGTGTGTGTGTGTGTGTGTGTGTGTGTGTGTGTGTGTGTGCGTGCGGTGCTGTGCGTGTGCGTGTGCGTGTGTGTGCGTGTGCGGTGCGTGTGTGTGCGTGTGCGTGCGTGCGTGCGTGTGTGCGTGTGCGTGTGCGTGTGTGCTGTGCGTGTGCGTGTGTGTCGTGTGCGTGTGTCGTGTGCGTGTGCGTGTGCGTGTGTGTGTGTGTGTGTGTGTGTGTGTGTGTGGTGTGGGTGTGACGTGCGTGCTGGTGCGTCGTGTAGTATGTTGATCGTGTGTATGTGTGTGTGTGTGTGTGTGTTGTGTGTGTTGTGTGTGTCTGTGTGTGTGTGTGTGTGTGTGTGTGTGTGTGTGTGTGTGTGTGTGTGTCTGTCCGTGCCTGTGTGTTATAACGTGCCAATTTTTGACTATCGTTACCTTAATGCAAGTTTTGAATTCGTGTTAATATTTGTAAATATATTTACTTGGGTATATTTGGGCATCTTTTTTCTTTCAATAATTAAATTTTGGTGGATATGTGGATATTTTCTCCTTTGTGCATGTAATTATGAATACACGTGTATATATTTTTATCGTCTATAATGCGTATTTATGCGTATTATTAATAATTTTTAATTACATATTTACTATATATATATATACAGGGTGAATCTTGTCTAATCCGCCAAAATTAAAGGCGTGCTAGAACTTCCGAAAAGAGTTTATGATCATTTTTGTCTTATTTTGATTTATAGAATCTTCAGTTTTCGTTTGTCGGTGATTTTAAAATACACCCTGATATATATATATATATATATATATATATATATATATATATATATATATATATATATACAGGGTGAATCTTATCTAATCCGCCAAAATTAAAAAGTACTAGAACTCATCATTCTAAGCAAAAAGTTCATATGTACATGGGTCCGGAAATGCTTCGTTTCGAGATACAGGTGTCAAAGTTGAAAAAAAATCGCGTTTTCTTCAATATCTTTCGACTGTTTCGAAATAGTTTCTTGAAATTTCGTATACGGGGTTTTTTGGGATTGCAAATTCAAATTTGTGGTCCATTTGGTTGTCGTTTCTAGAGGCGCCAGCGGCAACGATTTCGACCCTTTAAATCGTAGCAATTTTTTTGCTACACTGTATGCCATTTTGGACTAGAAAATCGATTCTCCTATCTTTTCTTCTAAAAAAGGTATATTTTAGTGATGTCGCTAGGAGCAACCCTTTCCGAGAAAAACGCTTTTAAAACTCATGATGCATACACATTTTCGGAGGGTAGGTTTTTGACAGGTTTATCAATAGGAATTTTAATTGTTACTAAGTAACTTACTTGTTTACTTATGTACTTATCTGTCTCTTTGCGTTCATTGATAATAAAATTTTAATAAAAATCCATAATTAAATACGATAGAATGCCTAGACATACAATATGTATACTTTTAATATTAATTTTTTCTTTTTAATGTCTTTTTCTCGGAAAGGGTTGCTCCTAGCGACTTCACTAAGATATAACTTTTTGTAGCAGAAAAGACAGGAGAATCGATTTTTTTAGTCCAAAATGGCATACAGTGTAGCACAAAAAAGTTGCAAAGATTTAAAGTGGTCGAAATGGTTGCCGCTGGCGCCCTCTAGAAACCACAACTAAATGGACCACAAATTTTAATTTGTCATCCCAAAAAAACCCCGTGTACGAAATTTCATGAAACTATTTCGAAACAGTCGAAAGATATTGAAGAAAACGCCCTGTATCTCGGAAACAAAGCATTTCCGGACCCATGTACATATGAACTTTTTTGCTTAGAATGATGAGTTCTAGTACTTCTTTAATTTTGGCGGATTAGATAAGATTCGCCCTGTATATATATATATATATATATATATATATATATATATATATATATATATATATATATATATATATATATATATATATATATATATATATATATATATATATATATATATATATATATATATTTATTTTAATATTTATGTTAATTAGTTTGTGTGCGTATTGTTTAGTGGGGTGTAGTATGCTTAGTGTGGTTAATCCGATTCCTTTGTCGGAATCACGCTAGGTCGTCATCGAATAGACGGCGGGATGCGGAGAGCATATAGAACATTATCCAGGGATTCGCCTATTACCTCAGAGTTGAGTTAGGTTCGTGAAGGGGAGTTTGATTTTAGTTTGGGTTTTTTCGTAGGAATTGAGGAAAACGGTAGTTATAAGGAGTGGTAAGGATCTCTCGGGTTGGGATTGTGTCGCCAAAGTTTCTTTTGTGTGCAAAGTTTCTCTGTAGTGTTTGTATTCTGTGTGTAACGGGTGGTATGTTTGCGTGTTGTATTGTGATGTCCCTAGTGTACCTGAAGGGTAATCTGTGTATGCGTCTGAATATTCGGGGTTCGCAGGAAGCGATAGAGAAAAGGCGATTGGGGTTTATAATGGTGTATATGAGTGCTCGAATATCTATAACAGGGCGGATGTATGTTTTGTAGTATTTTGGGGTGGCAACCTCTGATTCTAACCCGGAGGGCGCCCAGTGGGTTTGCTCGGTTTCTTATTCTGTTAAGTGCTTTTTTTGTACATCGGGGAGCCAATTAAGGACTTTAGTGAAGAGTATTCCTAGCTAGGTGACTTCGCGTTGGAGTGGGAGAGTTTCTTGATTTAGTGTGAGGGAAATATTCCGGTCGGCTAGCTTTGGACATTTATCTTCGGTGTAATTAGGATTCTGGAAGAGGATTGTTTGGGTTTTGGTGGAATTGACGGAGACTCTCCACCGGTTAGCCCAGTTCTAGAAATTCCGGAGGGTTTTAGATATGAGGCGGGAGGCCATTCCGCTGTTTCGATTAACCGCTCAGAAGGCGGTGTCATCCGCAAACTGCGTTACGACTACACTGGGTTGTGTTACTTCGGAAATGTCGGGTGCGAAGATTGCATAAAGGATAGGGGCTAAGGCAGAACCTTGCGGTAAGCCTGCTGTAGGTTGAAAATGATCGGAAAAGGTATTTCCAACTTTTACCTGAACTGACCGATTGGTCAGATGCAAGAGCAGAAGTTTGGAAAAGGGGTTGGGTATGTTAAGGTTGCGGATCTTGCATAGGAGACCGGCATGCCAGAGCCTGTAAAATGCTTGCTTAACGTCCAGAAACACAGCCAGATTGCATTGCTTATAATTGAATGCCCTGGTGGACCCTGTAAGCAACTTCAACAAGGGATCGTGATACGTTCGGTTGGAACGGAAGCCGAATTGTCTGTTGGGAAAGAGGTCGTTGAATTCTAGGTGGTCCCTGTCGCCGCTGGCGAAAATCTGTTCGAAGCACTTTCCGAGGTAACTCAGGAGGGAGATGGGTCTGTAGGAGGAGGGTGTGGTTAGGTCGGAGTGGGGTTTGGTTATCATGACGGTGGAGGCCGATTTCCAGTCCGTCGGGAAGTGGGATAGGATTAGGCATTTATTGCAAATATCGGAGAGTAATCGGAGGGCTGGGTTAGGCAGGTACCGGAGGATTTTGCCATTAAGGGTGTCATGACCTGGGGCTGAATTTTTCGCTTTTTTGAAGTACGAGTTGACCTGGTCGGGCGTGATGTAGGCGAAGAAAAGATTCTCGTTATAGAGTTGGATTTCGGGACGGATAAGGTTGCGTAATTCTTCAAGGCGACTCACAAGGAGTTCCTTGAACCGGTTGTCGAACTAGGTATGATATGATGTTTCGCTTTTAATACTACCGTACATTCTGAAACACGCTATACGCCGTATGAACTTGTTTTTGGAAAACTTTGTAGATTACCATCTAACAGTACTATTGACCACATTGATCCAATATATAACTTTAGGAATTATCCACTCGAATTAAAGTACAGATTACAAAGTGCAGTTAAAGACGCGCGAAACAATTTAATTCAATCTAAACATCACAGGAAAAGTGTCCTAGATGCAAAGATACATTCACATACGTATAAAATAGGAGATAAGGTGTTAGTGAAAGCTACTGTCACTTCCAAGCTAGACGGTTTGTTTAAAGGACCGTATGAAGTGGTGGCAGATAATAGCCCGAATATAGCTATTGAGGTAAATGATAAGTTGATTACAGTACACAAAAATAGAATAGGAGGTGGAGACCGAAGAAATCGGCTTTTCCTCAGTCGGACGAGATTAGGTTTCCCTGAAGGTCGGTTAAGTGGTATTTAGCATTTGCTTTCCTTGTCGTCTTTCGAACTGTTGCAAGAAGAGTTTTCCATTACTGGAAATACTGATAACTGGGAGGTGGCTTTGGTCCAGGAGTCTTCGACATGTTTGCTTGCTTCTCGCCTGATTAAGGCATTAAGGTGATTGCATTCGGTCTTGAGAGCCGGATCCCTGGATCGCAAGAATTGACGATAGATTCGTCTGTTCTCTTTGATCCAGTTCACGATGTGCCGTGGCAGCGGT
Source organism: Vesta saturnalis (assembly GCA_036346205.1). Taxonomy (NCBI): domain Eukaryota; kingdom Metazoa; phylum Arthropoda; class Insecta; order Coleoptera; family Lampyridae; genus Vesta; species Vesta saturnalis. The sequence continues at coordinate 551,690 of JARFJB010001352.1, read as the reverse complement.
TTTCGGGAAATGTCGATGTTTTTTAATGGGACAGAGACATCGACCGCTTCCGTAATTACGGAAGTCTCTAATGGCTCTCTCGAGATCTTGGATCGTTTGAAGATCTGGTGTTGGAAGGTTGTTGGAGATGTGCTCTGAGAACACATTCCAGTCTGCTTTCGAAAAATCTTTAATCTTTAATCTTTAAGGGATGTGCTGGGGGGGGGGGCTGGACAAAATGAAGTTTTGACCAGTAGTGGTAGATGATATGTAGTGATCGTGGTGTCTACAAAGCACTCATGATCTAAATAGGTGCTATGGGTTCTGAAACAATAATGTGGTCTAGTATGGAGGCACCTAGATGCTCGTAATATGTAGGTTGTGTGTTAGTGAATTCAACAGTGCTGATGATAGTCTGTTACCGTTACCGTTTCCGTTACTTGCGGAGTCACCGAATTGAATGTGATGGGAATTGAAATCACCTAGGATGACAGCATTAGGAAATGGTCATCGGATAGGGTGTTTTGGTCGGGCGGGTTGTAATATGAAAAGAAGAATATCGGAGTGAGGAAGTGCACCGTCACAGCAACGCATTTGAAAAGGATTGGATGGGAAGCAATTTTTAATTAAGAGGGCGGTTCCATGGTGGCTGTTGTTTAGGAAGGTGTACAGAAGTTAAGCGTGCAACTGTTTGTGAGTTTCGTTTCCGTAATGGAAAAATGTGTGTGTTCGTGTAGGAAGTGTTTAAGTAGGGAGCGTTTTCAACGAAGGTAGTTAAGGAATGGGTTGTCGGATTAGGGAGACCTTCACCCGCGTACCGGATACGTAGGCGCCGATTCTCCGCTGGACGAAGGATTGGGAAAGCGAATCAAGGATGCGAGCAACTCTATTTCGCCGGTCAGGGAACATGTAGAAAAGGGAGTGTGTGAGAAGTTGTAGGAAGTTTTTAATGGTGAGGGGATCGGTGTCGGGAGTGGGTTTGAAGTGGGCGGTGTCTTCCGACTCGGACTCTTCGGAAGACAGGATGGGTTCGAGGGTTGCCCTCTTCGACGGGAACTGTGAGGTTTCCGTCGCTTCCGGCACTTAAAGGAAAAGGAAGGGTGTGCTTCCCAGCAGTTGTTACACATTGGGTCAGCCGATGATTTGCAAGAGGGGGATCTGTTACTTTCGCTACAGTTGGGACATCGGATATAACGGGTAGGACACTCCTTAGCGGTATGCCCCACCTACGTGCAGGTGGAACAACACTTGGGGAGAGGTTGCGGGATAAGGGATGACCCGCAACTATAGTGTCGCCCGAACATGGCGACACCGCGTGCGAGGAGGTAATTGAGGCTAGTGTTGGATTGGGTAGTGATTCGGACATAGGATGTGGGGGTGTTCGTCGCCTTAGAGGTAATGCGAACGGTTTTCCTCATATGTGGAAGATCGATCACATCCAGGATCTCTTCGGTTAGGATGTTCTTATCTACGTAACGAATCACGCTTGAAAAGGAAGGGGGTCTAAGAATGAAGTTTGAGGGACGGGGACCGGAGAGTTGGGTTCGGGTAAAGGTGGGATCGCCGAAGTGGTGTCGCAGCCTAAGCTGTATATCATCCCGCAAAGGAGAGGAGATCTCTAAGAGACAGGTGTGGTTGTGGTTGAACGTTCAACCAGGGAAGGTTAAGGGATATCAAGGGGTTAAACAGGGTTTTCTGGGTGGTGACGGATTTGGGTATATTGCGAATGCAATATCTAGAGGATTGAGAGCGGGTAGGATTAGGATTGCGGATAGCGGGTGTGGGAATCACGGTAGGTATAGGTTTCCGGGCGGGTGTAGGTAACAGGGCAGGTTTGTGAGTCTGTAGGTGGTTTGTGTGAAGGTTTTGTGGAGGCGGTGGAAATTGTAGAGATGCAGTAGTGCGTGGGTGAGGTGGAAATAGAAGAGGCGTTTGAATGGGAGCGTGTGCGTGAGGATGGTGGCAGCGAGGCTAGGGTGTTTGCGTATGTGTGTAGGTATAGGTGGACGGGCGGCGTCGGGGTTGAGGACAACACCGTGGGTGTTGCACGGTGGCGACCGTCAGCATTTTACTAGTAATTTCATCCCGCCTGCACCTTTACCATCGTTTAACATTCGCACAGCTTTCTCTGCCACATATTTAACTCAATATCATCCCCAGTTTCATTCCTTATCCCTTCCACATTCCCTTTATTTAACTCTTCACCGGACTTATTTTCACTACTGTAGAGCTTTTCAAAATATTCCCGTAGTATTTTGTTCCTAGTATTCAGCACCGCTACTGCGTCATGATTCACTTCCACAAGACTTCCTTATTTCTTTCAAAATCGTTCAGCATTTTCTCACCTTCTGCTCTCCTTCTTGCTCCCTTCGCTTTTTTATTTCTTAGTCTATACACTTTATACAATCACTTTTCGTCAGTCTCATTTTTGCAGCAACCATTGCCACGTACGCGGCGCAATTGACAACATAGTCCTTTAAGTTCATTCCCGCATTTTTAAAGTCGTCGTCTTTCATTTGCTCGTTCCGCACCGTTTAATTAATTATCAACTGGATATGGTATTCTCGCATCGACATCTAGGTTTTCTACTTTAGTTCTGGACGTTCACACTACGTTAGACTTTTTTCTGGAGAGGTGAACCAGACGTAGTCCAAAGAAAACCATAAGCTAGTTAATTAATTTTTTTAATATATTGATTTTTTCACAATTTTTGTTTCTTTGGATAAAAGTAAAGTAACGAGAGTAAACAATATCAAAGTTTAGGGATGTAAAAAAGGACAGATTGCAATAACACTAATTTAGCCGTGACCAGGGTGGGAAAATTTTGATACTGCCAACTTTGTGAAATTGAATAACCGATGTAAGCGCTGATTTCTTAAAAATTTAATCTTTTATCTTTCGCTTAGTAATATTAAAATTTTTACAGCAGTTTGTTGTTTATTAAAGTGTGTCCCAGAATATCAGAGAGTAATAAATCATGTTATTACTGAAATAATGTCATTTTTTGCATGGAAGCGTCAAACAAAAATCAGTAGCAAACCGGGCTAATTTAAACGAAAATGCCATAAATGTGCCAGCTGCAAAATATCGGGTTAAATAAATACGGTACAGGTAAACGGCAAACAAAAGACTACCCTTTAAAATTCGATTTAAGCCTAAAGATCAAACAACTCACAGACGTACGGTTGGGATTTCATTGAACCAAAAATTGTAGATTTATATATTTTACCGACCTTGTAGTATATGTCTTTAATAAGTACGCCACTGACCTCTCGCCTTCAAGATGGTGTATTACTCTCTGATATTCTGAGACGTACTTTACAAATCAAATATCTCTTAAATTAGCAATATTGGAAAAAGTTAAGTATTATGAAAAAGATGAAAAACGCTTTAAAAGGCTTTGCTTTTTTTGTACGATTCGAAAAACTAGTTTGATATTTAATGTCGCTCCAAATAGATACCACACCAAAAGTAATTAAGAACATTCAAAATATGGTATTGTATAAAACAGAGTTGTTGACATTTTAAAATAACGGGTGTGCAGAAAAAATACTTGCTAATGTGCCTCTATGAAATTGAAGGCAAAATAAATGTTGTCATTGAGCAGAAACGTGTACATGTGTACATTTGGAACCACAGATAACGCGATGTACACTTCATCGGAAATTGTAATTAAAGTAGTAGACTGATTTTTATTATTGAAGTGCGATGAATTTGTTATGACGGAATAACATGTAAAGCAGCAATAGGCTCATTTTTCTGAAATCTAAAGAAAATTTTCATAAACGATTATCTTCTCAAATATCAAACAATAGATTGTAAACACAGTGGCGTAGCGTTGGTTTTCACCGCCCGGGGCCGATCGGAAATTCGCCGCCCCCGCTATTTTAATTATTAATATAAAGTTTAAATATTTTATTCAACGGATCTAATGTATATTGTACAATTTATTGAAAGTCAAGATAAACTACCACTGCGTAGGAAGGATCAAAGGAACATATCATATATCTATGGGAAGAAATCGCGCAAGAAACCTACAGGAAGCTTATCTTTTACAATGTCAGAATGTTTACAAGGCATAACTCTATTGTTTTATTAACTTGACACTAGATACATACAACAATAAATAATAATAACGTGTATTCAAGTATTTATTTGCCAATTGAGTGTATAATAGGATCTTAATAAATAACAAGTTATACTTAAGGGGGAGACAAGAGCCAACTAGCGCCACCCATCATTTATTTCTTTTACTTCTAGATCAGATCAAATTAAAAAAATTAGATTAAAAATGTACTCTTCGTGTTTTTTTTCAAAACAAAGTCTTTCACACAATCGTTAATATCAAAATGTATCTCATGTTCAATAGCCAGAATCGCTAAATTTGATAGTCTCATCGGAGACATAGCCGATCTCACATAATTTTTAATTAACTTTAGTTTTGAGAAGCTTCTATGTTTGGAACGTCTTCATCCCCCCCCCCCCTGACGTCTATTGACGGATCGGTAGTTGCTGATTCTATAGACAAAGCCAACGTTTTTGTGAATTTGTTTGCATCAAACTCGTGTCTCAATGATTTTGGAAAAGATGTGCCCCTAGTCAACTCTTCTTCATACGCTATGAAACCAATTCATTTTCGGTACAAGCTTTTGGAATCGATCATCAGTAGGCTTGATCTCAATAAGGCGACTGGCCCAGGCGGTATCCCAGCTATTGTCTTAAACAAATGTTCCCCCGAACTAGTACCAGTCCTATCTAAGCTCTATACGATCTCTATGTCTTCTGGGGAATTCCCTTCATCATGGAAGTTAACAAATGTTCAACCTATTCCCGAAAAAGGCGATAAGACCGATCCCTCAAGTTACCGACCAATTGCCATCACTGCCATTTTGTTTAAAATCATGGAAAAAGTCATCAATCAGCAACTGCTCACGTTCCTTGAAACTAACAAACTCCTTAGTGACCACCAATATGGGTTTAGGCAAAGTCGTTCAACAGGCGAGCTTCTTTCATATGTGACCCAAGTTTGGAACAATACAGTAGAGCAGTCCGGTGAAACAGTTGTAGTCGCTTTAGATATCTCAAAGGCATTTGACCAAGTTTGGCATAAGTGTTTACTTGCCAAACTCACCTCGTTTGGGTTCAATGATACGCTCATCAACTGGGTTTCTAGTTTCCTTGATAAAAGACGAATACGTGTCGTAGTTGATGGCTTTTTTTCAAAAGAAGTTATCATTAACGCGGGCGTACCACAGGGATCGGTTCTAGCGCCTACACTTTTTCTACTGTACATAAATGACCTTATTTCTTCAACGACTAACCCCATCCATTGCTTTGCTGACGATAGCACTCTTCACTGTAGTTCATCTCAGTCTACTCATAGTGATAATCCACCTTCTATGTCAAATCAACGAAATTAAAGCTGAAATGGAAAATTCAATCGACAAAGACATTCAACGTATTCTCGAATGGGGAACCAATAATCTAGTTAAATTTAATACTAACAATACTCAGTGTTGCCTTATGTCCGCCAAAAAAGATCGATCATTTCCTGTTGTAAGTATGAATGGCTCAGTTCTTAAGTTTTCAGACTCTATTACTCTGTTGGGTATGACTGTATCTTCAAATCTCTCATGGGTTGACCATCTTCTGTCAGCTACCAAAACAGCTGCTCGTAAAATAGGCTTTTTGCACAGATCTAAGCAGTACTTTACTTCTCGACAACTCCTTCTGCTGTATAAGGCCCAAATTCGGCCTCATCTGGAATATAATTCTCACCTTTGGGTTAGTGCTCCCCAATATGCTCTCGATATCGTTGATCGTATTCAAAAGAGAGCGATTGGGCTTATAAATGACCCGTCCTTAACTTCTCACATACAGTCCCTTGAGCATAGACGGATGGTTTCAGTTCTTTCTTTGTATTATCGTTATTACAACGGCTATTGTGCTACTGAATTATATTCTTTGATACCAGCTCGGGCTATCTTTGCGAGAAACACTCGGTTCGCTCATTCACATCATCAGTATGCAGTACAAATCTCAACTTGTCGCACCAAACGGGCGCAAACCACATTTTTCTACACGGCTTCTAAACTCTGGAATGATCTTCCTAGTTCCTGTTTTCCTCTCACTTATGATATGGGAAAATTTAAGGTAGCTGTTCATAGGCATCTATTAGCAATTTATTATCCCTCTATCCATCCTACTAAGTGTTCCTGAGTGCTTTAGCACGATAGGCCTAATTTAGCCTGTTCAGGTCCACAATCATAAAAAAAAAACTGGCATTACTAACGGCAGATGCTAAAAAAATCCTCAACATTATGACAATGTTCGGTAAGCCATCTTCAAGTTTGGACTCAATTATGTATTTTAATAAACCCAGAGTTCCGGACTTAATAAGCTCCTGTTTACAGTCTGGGTCTGTTGCAGCTACGAACGCCCGTAGACGTACGCGCTTTTGTTTGAACTCTTCTGTATTTATGTGCCGAGGCGCTAGATCTAGGTTAAGTTCTTCCGAGCCCAACATTACTGCAGGCATTAAAAAGGCATATTTTTGCGCTTGATTTTGCAGCTGTTGGAATCGATCACGAATTTCAGCAGTTACTCTGACTACTGAAGTAAACATTGTTCGCTTCAATTCGTCCTCGTACGATAACCCAACATCTACACTTCCGTCGCAAAAAATATGCCTCCTCCTAATTCGTCTTGGAGGTTCAAAGAAATTCCAAGCTCTTCACATAAACTTTTGACACATCGTAGAGCGTCGTCCACAAACTCCTCTCGTTTTTCTTCTAATACAGTCTGTAAAGCACTTATTTTCTGAGCACACTGATGTATGTTTAGTCCCTCTGTTTGCAAATACTTTTGCGTATCATTAACTTCACGCAGTACCGGTTGCCAGAAGCCTAAGTAACATAAAAATGAAAATGATTGCATAGCGACTAATAAACTTCCTGCATCCGTCCGTGTGTTCAAGCTTTCATCATTCGTTTCCGTCAGTTTTTCCAGTGCAGTTAAAGTTTCTTTGTAATGATGTCGAATGGAATTTACAGCATCACCTCTAGCGCTCCAACGTGTGTCCTGGACCAAACTTTTCCCTGTGGCTGCAAGAACTTCCCACCGATGCGTTGACGTAGAAAAAAAGCGTAGCACCGTTCTAGCGTGTCAAAGAAAGTCACCGAATTTACCTCCACTGCAGCTGCATGTAGGCAAACTACGTTTAGTGAATGGTTTGAGCAAGGAATAAATTCGACATAGGGGTTGATATCCTTTATCCGCTGTTGCACACCTGTGTGGCATCCAGCCATCGTGACAACGTTATCGTAAGCTTGCCCTTTAAATTCATGATATCAAGCCCGTCAGCATTAAGTTTGCTTCACTAATACCTTCCGCAGTTTTGCTTTTAGTTTCAATTAAATCTATAAAATATTCCTCAACTCTAACTTCCTGGTTTTCAATTATCACGTATCGTAATACTTGGCTCGTTTGATCTATATGGGAAATGTCCGGGGGTGCTGACAAAAATCATGGAATGATAGTTGGCCTTTTGGGCACGAGCTAAAATTACTTGGCGAACTTTTTTTCCTAAAAGTACTATCAACTCGTTTTCAATTTCAGGTGACATATAAGCCCATTTTTGTCCTTACTAAATCCTCTCTGAGAACAGGATCGTACTTTGCCAGCAGATGCACCAATTCCAAAAAGTTACCTCTGTTAGTACTAGTGTCATCTTCTCTGTGGACATGTAACGCCAGAAATTGTATAATATCAAACATTCTTGTCAGAATTTCATGCCATCTTTTGGTTTCCTTTGCCAATATATCTTGTTCTTTTTTTTCGATTGTTTGTCCTTTTCGAAGCCTATTTTCTAACTCCTTCCATTTGCAAAATTTTTCATTATGTTGTGCACTTGATTCATGATTGGCTACCTTAGGATTCAATTTCCATCAAGTATTAAACCCGTCGGAAGAGCAAAATTTTTATGCATTTGATGAATTGGCGTTTACAAATAAACGGCAACAGAAGCAAAACAATGAAGCTTTCGAAGGAGAATATGCCATCTAAGAGCCTAACACTTTTTCGCCGTTTGGCAATGTGCGGTAAAACCAATTGTTAGTCAGCCGTCTCGATACTACTTTTGATTTTGTAGAGTCCGTGTCTGACTGAATCGTGCGTGACACTGTTGACTTTTCAGAGAAATCTGTATTCATGTGTTGAACGACTTCAGGCCCTCTCTATCAATAGCAACCTCATGTTTGAATTTAGACTTTCAGGCCATTTTCCATTGTCGTTGCTATCAAAATCGGTTATATTTTGTTGCGGTGTCGGAATTTCAGCAGTCACAGCAAACGTATTTTAATCTCACAAATTCGTACTATCAATCAAAGGTTGCGAGTCATTGGTATCAGGTATTTGTCCTATTTGAGCTATTTCTTGTCACTAGTCTTTAAAGAACTCACATCCGAAGGGCCTGGCGTAGACTCTGGCGAATCTGGCGTACACTCTGTCGTCTCCGAAACTTTCACAAACTTCAATAAAGCTTCTCCATTCTACCTGATATTCTCCACCTTTGCTTTCTTCTTATTCCGATAATATGCTCCACTTTCTTTGCCCTTTTCATTTTTTGTTAGAGATGTGCTTTAAAAGAAAAGAAAACGTAATCATTTTTTATTATGATTTACTGACCCTAAAAGAATATATTATTCTTAGGTTTAAAAACGTGTTTTAGTTTTTTATTACTCCTCTTAATTCCAATTCTATAGTAATTTAATGAATATGCTCTAAAAACACGAAATGTTTTTTTGTAAAGTCAACTGTGCGAATATGGGATGCCATGCAACAAGGAATTAATAAATAAATGACGCAAAGATTTATAAATAAATCTGTCAGATGTCGAGTTAATTTAAATATCAGTCGATTATACTACATCACTATTTACAGCTGACCAAAAGATTGCAATACTGCTTAGCTAATGTCATTTTACTGACTAGGTTTAAAAAAGCCAATGATATTTACGTATTTTAAAAATACTAGCCAATTGTGATGGTGTTTCTCGAATATACTTTGTAGTAAGTAGTTCATTGCAAATTGACCAAATGCGTCTCTCCAATATTGTTTACCCAATGTGGTGTTTCGTTTTCCGATTGGAAAGATTTAATAAAAAATGACAGCTGACGTAAATAATAAAAAATGACATTTTTCAAACGTCAATCAAAAGTATGAAAATTGTCAGTTTGTATTTCTTGTTTCGTGATATAATCATGACAAATACCACTCGAGCATTTCCGTATATTCTAAATACTTTCCCTTTTTCGAAAACAATTAAAATGTTTATCTGCTTACCTTTACTTCTATGTACTTATTAGATGATGTTCCCCAAGACAGTAGGTATAAAACATACATTTTTATTTGTTTCAAACAAACACCAAACTACTAATAAATGGTAAGTAGGTATTTACAGTAACAAAATTATTCACTATTCGTACTTTACATTACACTTGAAATTTTCAAAGTCTTACTACGAATTACCTTGTAGTAGTTTAATTACATTCTGAACGTCTTCGCGTTCGCATGCGTAATTAAAACAAGCCTTGTTGATTCGTTCGCATTCGGGAAAACTCGGTGCCGCCCTTGCGCCGGCCGCCCGGTTGTCACTAGCACTTCGGCAATACTCGACTTCATCTGGCTTCCTCTCCTTCGCATCCTTTCGCTTTTTATTTTCAATTGAAAAAATCGTGGTGCTTGCTGCCCGCTGCGCCGCCCCCAAGCTACGCCACTACGTAAACATTACGGTGATGTTTTTTGCAAAACCCTTAGGTAGTTTGTTGTGGAAAAAGGTCATCACAACAACCCGATTTCACAGACCTGTATGTAAAGGAGTTGTTAACAAAATAAATTTAAGGGATACAAGAATTGAAACTTTCACCATTTTACATGTTTCTTTGGAAAAAATGGTGTGATTTAATTATTTATTTGCAAGTGTAGAAAACATTTTTTAATATTGCGATACAATTACAACTTATCGCCACTTTAACACTCGAGGTGACACATGACATGATGAGTAGATATGTGCCTATTGCTTCTATACTACACTGCAAACCACCGGCACATAACGATTATGTACACAATTAAGGAGCATTCGGATTTAATTCTAATTTTCAAAGATCTACTTCTACCAAAGAAAAGTTGTACTGGTTAAAGTCAAATGGTTTTGCCACGTTTTTAAAGTAATACTTGTTTATCTAAAAAATACATGTCAGTTTATTAAATTTTTCTAACCAGTAAAATGCATTTAAAAAGAGCTTCACTTTTTTTAATTTTGTTTAATTTTTTGGCAATTAAAAACTTTTTATTAAATTTCTATGAACTCTAAACAAACTTTCTTTAAAAACGATCTTGACCAATTATTGATTTTAATCTTTACTTGTGCTGAATTTATATCTTCTATTAGTGGGATTAAATTTAAATTTTAATTTAAATTTATATTTAAAAAAAGCACGATTTGTTCCATATAATGCTAATATGATAATTTTGATAAAATTCGAATTCAATTCGTATTGTGGTTAGTTTTAAATATGAACAGTTTTATTTTTTATTAAAGTAAATAACGTTTAGAAGTAATTTCTCAATAAAACTGTTTTTCTAAAATCCTTTGTGTAAAGTAAATAGATGCAAATGTTGCTCAGTAAATAGCTTTTAACAAACAGTTACCTATTACCTTAACTTACGGGTAGGTGACAGTGATGGTTTTAACAATCTTCATTTATAAAAGTATAAATATAAACTTCATCCGCTTAGAAGGTTGACTAACAACAAAAGAATTCATAGCCGTTACACATATTTTAATTAGAATTGATACTTTAAATTGAATTAGGATGGCTATCGATAAGAAATCAATAATAACATATTAAATGCATATATAAAACAATTTACTGATTATTCACTACATACGAAGTGTCTTTAACTTGCAAATATTGTAAAACGACACCAAAATATCTTAATTAGCGGAATATCTCCGTAATAAAAAGAATAACCAACTATATGGCATTTACATGTGCTAAAACATAACCATTCTTAAAAACTGAAATTGGGATTGTATTCTTTTCGGTATAATCGATCCCATCCGTCATAAATGTTATTGTGTAGTAATTCAGTATTTGGAATTTTACTGGATAATTACATTTATATTATAGAAAAAGGTATTTAATAGTAAAATACGTATTATTGCAAACTTAATAATTAATTAATCGATGTGATCAATCTTTATTCATTCTGTCCCTTTTGTAAAACCTAGTTTTAGTAAATATCCTTAATTTATTAAGCAACAACACAATTTCAATGGTATGCAATTGACCTAATCCCATAATTTATGACTACTTAGGTACTGGTTAGATGGCACATGGACACGTAAACTCAATCCTATTTATATCAAGCCAACTGGTTTGGCGACAATAAAGTAAAAAAAATAACTTTTAAATATTAATACCAACAATCCAATGAAAAAAAATATTAATTACTTTTATGAAAACAATACTAATCGACAAAGGGAAATTTATAGGATTATACTACATCAAAATTAAATCTAAATACATGGAATTAGATGCTGAGGTAATTTTGGAAGAACCCCACCTTTTAAAATATTGATATTAAACATGCATTACTTTATTTATTTATGACGTTTATCTAGAAACAATAATTACAAAAATACCTACGCATCTTACTTTATTATTATCAAGTTTAAAAGTTTAGTACGAAATGGAAGATTGTTCGAATATTCACTCTAAATTCTTTTTTCAATTTTAATGTAAATAATAATAACAAGAATTATCCATTTATTATGTTAATTTAAATAAAATATTCGTTAATATCACTGTTTCATTGAACTTAAATTAATGTATGATAGATAGGCATTTTTGGAATTATTTGAAGATAAAAGCCATAACTAAATAATAACAAAGTAATGCATGGCTATATTTATATTATATTTTAAAAAGTGGGGTTTGTCAAAAATTATTGCAACACATAATACGACGTATTTAAATTTAATTTTGATGTAGTATAATTCGCTAAATTTCCCTTTATTGATTGCTATAGCTTTTATTGATCTGGATGCAGAGGGGGAGCAGGAATTCGAAAAATATGATTTATACCATGTTAAAGTCGTTCGTTCTAAAACATTCACCTGGTATAATAGACATCTATTAGATCTAATTTGTTCAAATTGTTGATCTCCGTTTTCTTGGTTTGCAACATTTTTAAATAAATGTGTTCTTTACTACGTTTTAAAGTGGATATTAAACGACGTGCTAAAAATAACAGGCGTGGAACAAGACACGACAGACCAACCTACAAAGTGGAAATTAATGGAAATTTAGTAATTTTAATTATTAAATTATGAAACCCCCTTTATATTACATTCATAACGGAAATTGGTAATATTGTTAAAACAACAATAACCTATCAGATGGACGTTTAAAATTTCATGTCAGATAGAGGTTAACAGACATATAACTGCTAACTTAAAAAGAATTCCAAAGCCACCGGCTTTTATAAAACATTCATAATACAGTTTCAGTATTCTTAATAGAATTTAATTACTACTTATACCTGTTTGGCCTTACATTAAGAAATTTTATGAAGAAAAACTATGTAAAATAAATCTTTAACACATTTTCGTATCAAGTTCAGATATTCACAACAATTAAACATTTAAGCTCTAGGTTGGGAATTTGTTGTTAGCACATCACATCGTATCAAAAAACCTCATAGAACACAGTAAAGATCTATATGTATCTGTTTTTGGAACTTTCAGATATGTACATTATTTCAGAAGTAGTTGATAAAGGCCCAAAAAGGTCCCTAATAAATTTCCCTTCCCGTTGTTGCATTTTTCTCAAATCTCATCAGTTCCAGGAGAAATGAAATGAACCTTATACACAAATCTACACACTTACACACTTAGACACTCACACACTTACACACTTACACACTTACGCACTTGCACCCTTGCACACTTACGCACTTACACACTTACACACTTACACACTTACACACTTACACACTTACACACTTAAACACTTACACACACACTTACACACTACACACTTACACACTTACACACTTACACACTTACACACTTACACACTTACACACTTACACACTTACACACTTACACACACTTACACACACTACACACTTACACACTTACACACTTACACACTTACACACTACACACTTACACACTTACACACTTACACACTTACACACTTACACACTTACACACTTACACACTTACACTACACACTTACACACTTACACACTTACACACTTACACACTTACACACTTACACACTTACACACTTACACACTTACACACTTACACACACACACACACTTACACACTTACACACTTACACACTTACACACACACACTTACACGCTTACACTTACACACTTACACACTTACACACACACTTACACACACACTTACACACACACACTTACACACACACTTACAACACACACTTACACACACACACTACACACTTACACACTTACACACTTACACACTTATACACTTACACACTTACACACACACACTTACACACTTACACTTACACACTTACACACTTACACACTTACACACTTACACACTTACACACTTACTCACTTACACACTTACACACTTACACACTTACTTAAAATGTTTAGTTGTAGGGCAATATAAGTACGATATGGAAAGTAAGTAAGAATACTACTTCCTAATAATTTGGTAAGAATATAACAAAAAATACTGGAGAGACAGGTTTTCCTAATTAACTTAATTAGCACATATCATTGAGACCAAAGATACTTACTTTAATTGATTTTAATTAAAAAGGGATTATATGGAAAAGTTTTTAAAATAAATTGAATAAATGTACATGTTATAGGTATGTAGAAAATAAATTTGAAGCGTTAAATCCTTAAATTTAAAAAATAATTGTACATGTTAGTCTCCATATAAGATTTAAGCTATCACGGTTAGATTGCTTTATTATCATGAGTTTAATAAGACACACATTGTGGATTCCGAAAATATAAAAAATGAATAATTCAATACTTGTAATATTTTTTATGGTAGTTTTTCATTGAAGCAAAATCACAATGTCATAAAAAAATTAAAAATGCTCCATATCTTGAAAATAATAACATTTTCATTAATACCATACGAGGTCAAATAAGTGCCAAATGACCTCTATCACATATTTATAACTTTCTATCGGGCCCCAGTAACCCTGTGTATGTATATATATATATATATATATATATATATATATATATATATATATATATATATATATATAGTGTCCCTAAATTGCATAGCCAAAAGTATAAAGAAGATTACTTACGTAAAAATAAGCCGATTTAACTAAACTTGCCTTAGTCCAAAAGTTGATAATAACGAAGCTAGACGGTGTCAAAGTTGAAAAAATAAATCACATTTTCTTTCGTATCTTTCGACTGCTTTGAGCTAATTTTATAAAATTTCTTATATAGGGGTTTCTTGGGATGAAATATTCAAATTTATCATCGATTTCGGTGTATTTCCTAGAGGGCGCTACAAGCGACCATTATAATGGTGTTCCCTACCTTTTTTGCTTAAAAGTATACCTTCTTGATAATGCTATAAGCACCGGTTGCTGAGAAAAGCGCATCTAAATCTCATAATGCATGCAAATTATCCAAAAATATCAAAATAACTTATTTGACTATCCTATTTTTTTCCGTAATAACAATTAATTTCAATTAATTTTGCATCTTTTTTCTCTCGTGAAAAATTTGGATAAGACGAGCGGTTTAGCCATGAAAAAATATTTTCTAAGGCATTGCACATTTGCGCAAGCGATTTTACTTAGGTAAAGGTTTAGTCGCCTTTGCTTTTTAGTTACCATATCGACAGTTGAATTTATTTATCAAACGTTAGTTTTTTTCCGTTGATAAAAGTCCATAATTATGGTTCACAGTTTCACTAATTCAAAAATCGTGGATATGGTTTTAGTCTATGGACTTTGCCATTGCAACGGTCGAAGAAGTATACGAATTTATAAAGAAAATATCTTTTCCGTAGAACGTCAAATCGGCACACTTTTGCTAATATCGAAAGACGTCTCCGCGAAAATGGCAAGTTTCAACCAAGTCGTGTAAATTCTGGGCGCAGACGAACCATAAATACGGTGGAATTAGAAGAAGACGTTTTGGACGCTGTTGAAATAAATCAAAAGACCAGCACGACGTATAGGATAGCAATTGAGAATTTCGAAATCATCAGTTCATAGAGTTTTTCATATTAGAAAGTTCAAGGCATATTGCCCATGGATCCTGATCAACGTTTAACTTTCTGCCGATTTAATATTCATAGAAGAATCGAAAATCCAAATGTAGTAAAAAAATGTTGTTCACGGACGAAACTACTTTTACTAGATGCGATATTTTCAATGTTCATAAAGAACATGTTGATGCTGTTGAAAACCTTCATGAAACGAGAATATCTCATTACCAGCATCAATTTCAAGTAAATATTTGGGCTGGAATTGTAGACACTTTTATTATTCGTCCCTTAAAATCCGCTGGAACTTTTTAATACAAAATTTACCTATTTTATTAGAAGATTTGCCCTTACTCCTACGTCGTGACCTTTGGTTTATGCATGATGGCGCACCTCCTCATTTTACTTTAAATGGAAGACAACATTTAAACAAAGGTATATCCACAGCGCTGGATTGGAAGAGGAGGTGACGCACCTATGAACTGGCCGGCTCGATCACCGGACTTGACACCCTGCGATTTTTTTTTGTGGGGTGCCTTGAAATCAAATGTTTATGCATCCCCAGTATATACGCAAGAAGAATTGTTGGCAAGAATAATTCATGAAGCCAATTTATTGAAGAATAGTCCTGAAGTATTGTCCAGAGTACAATGTAATTTTTTAAAAATTAACTTGTGCATGCAGGAAAATGGTGGAAATGTTGAACATTTGTTGAATTAGCAAATTAAATACCTTCCAGAAAAGTCCATTAATTGTACTTGTTAAAACAAAATAATGCAATTTAATTGTTTAACTTTGTTGTTCATATTGTTAATTACTGTTTTTGTTTTTTCGTCAATAATTATTGTTCTTGCTTTATTTTTTTCAATATATCGGCTTCATGAATTATTCTTATTATTATTATACTTTTGGATAATTTGCATGCATCATGAGCTTTAGATGCGTTTTCCTCGAAAACCGGTGTTCTTAGCGGTATCAAGAAGGTATACCTTTTTTAAGCAGAAAAGCGATTTAAACATGTACACCGAAATCGATGATAAATTTGAATTTCTCATCCCAAGAAAACCCCATATAAGCAATTTTACAAAATTAGCTAAAAGCAGTCGAAAGATATGGAAGAAAATGTAATTTATTTTTTCAAATTTGCCACCCTGTAGCTTTGTTATTATCAACTTTTGGACTAAGGCAAGTTTAGTTAAATCGGCTTATTCACACGTAAGTAATCTTCACTATCCTTTTGGCTATGCAATTTAGTGACACCCGATATACAGGGTGATTGGTCGAAACCATTCATTAGAAGTATTAGGAGTTCCAGCCATGGCTGATTTCTGAAAGTTTGTATCTGGACTAAGTGATTTATATTCTATTTAAGGAAAATATTTTCATGATGACTACACTTCCGGTTATACCGGAAGTAGCCATCAACTTTGTCATTTTAAACGGAATCGACCCTTTATGGCATATTCGAATTGTACTCGCCATTTAAGTAAAATTTTATCAATGTTCCTATGCTTAAATTTAACAGTTTTGCTATTAAATTTAAGTATAGAACATTAATAAAATTTCAATAAAATGGCGAATACAATACATGAATTAATCGATAACAATGAGTACGATATCAATTAAAATACAGTATGAAGGCTACTTCCGGTATAACCATGAAGTGTAGTCATCATGATATATATATATATATTATATATATAATATATATATCATATATCAATACATATATTTCTAGTAATACAGCGTGTCCCAGGATTGAATTTTACAAGAGGTGTGATGGACTAAACATTTTTGAATTTTACGATATTCTTACCCTCCATTCTCTGTAAAGCACTTATTTTCTGGGTATAAAATCGAATGACAACACAGAGGGATATTAAATATAAACAATAACCCCTATATCGATTTACACACTGAGTTTATACATACAGAATGCATCTTTCAAATTCAATCGGCGTACCGATTCCTGTATTGAATCTTGACGAGTCCATCATCTTACATCACCAGTCCACTTACCCAACTCTGCCCTAATAGGAAAAATCTATTACTATTTACATAATAACAAATGAAAAGCATTATTTGATGTGTTTAACTTTACAATACAAGATCAACATTCACGTTTCTCATCCTAACGAATCAACCACAACATGCTTGCACAATTACTTTTTATTTTTATTGTTACAATAACCTAAACAACAACCTAACACAAACCTAAAATAACATACTCCGACATCGATACTTCTATTTTTTTAAACAAACATTAATAGTATCGCAATTATTTTTAAAACGTTGTCGAGGAGGCTTAGTATGTCGCGCGCACCAGTCGAACGATATAAATATGAAACTTGTAGAATGCATATGAATACAATCACATAACTACTCAGTTGTGTTTATCATTCGAAGACTTTTTCAACAGGTTTTAAGGTGCGAAATGTCTTTTACTCACCTAAGTGCAGTACCACAAACACCAGCTACAAACAATCCAGGTAATCCTTTCCAACTTCCCAAAGAATCCAAGAGATAGTACGGTAACAATTGATCAGTTCTTGTAACTGTATTAGTTAAGAATGGATCACAATTCATATAAGTTGTAAATAAAATTAAACCAATCCAACAAGTAACAACTTTAGCCAGTAATGTGCCAATCATAAATACACCAGCCGCTCTAGGTGTAGGTATGCTAATTATTATTAATTTCAAAATATGCTATCTTACATTTTGGCCGACTTGAACGTTGGTAATGATAAAAATCTTTGTATAGTTGAAGGGTTAATTCCCAAATTCCCAATAAAAGTGACGCACGTTCCTATCACAACCCCCCAAAAAGTTTGCCTCAGCGTAGGATCCAAACTCATGCTGTAATTTAATTGGAATTTAAACGTAGTTTCCAATGCGTACTCACTTAAAGAATTCAATGCGATCTCCTTCTAAGGCATTATTCCACAGTACCGACACACCGCCTGCTTTATATGTTCCTATTCCAACAACCATTAGCATTGTTAATACTGTTACAATTAGTTGAACTGTATCGGATAAGACAACTGCTTTTAAACCGCCCAGAGTTGTATAAAAAACGCAGATAAAGCAAATGAGAGGACTAATTATGTAAATGTTAATTCCTGTAACTATAATATACTTATGAAAAAATCACTGGAGTTATTGTTTTACCTTGGTTTAGCGCAAGAGAAGGAACGTATATCACTATCGGAACGTGCAATATTGTTCCTATTGTATAAATGAGTGAAGCCAAAGTTCGAATCTCAGGGCTGAAACGCATTTTTAAATATTCGAAGCTACTGGACACTTGCAATTTGTGATAAACTGGTAAATATACGTATAAAATAGATAATAACAGTAACAGCACTGATAGTACGCATATGGCATACTGCGTCCCAAATAAATAAATTTCGGCTGGTATCCCTAACACGGTAATTCCCGAAATATGACTAAAATTTTAAATTAAAACACCCAGTTTAACTAATAACAGCAAACCTAGCGGTTAGTGACATTCCAATTGGAAAAGATCTCATTTTTCTTCCACCATGAAGATACTCTTCCTCCGTACGCTGTTTCGTACCAAAACATCCATAATAAATTCCTATTAAAACACTAGCACTCAACGTCGCTATAAATAAAGTGTAATCAATCCATGAAAAATGTAAACTATTATTATGCATTGCAATGAAGTAATGAACATTTGAAAACACACTACTAAATTTACTGCACAAACAGGCAATTCCTAAAATAAAACAATCTTGATTAAATGTATTAAAATGAATTTTAGATATTATGGAAAGATTAAAAACATACGTCAATTGTAGTATTTGTAACTGTTAATTACTTTAGTTAAATACAATTACCCACATAGGTAAATACCATAAATGTATGTAAATTTAAGCATCATGAACCTAATCCTTCTCAAGTCAACACTGTAGTAGTCAAACCTGTTTATCATATAGTTTTTAATCTCTTTATCATTACTATAATTTTAATCAGTTAAGCTCAACGTTGTTATGTTCAATATTCGGAAAGTCCTAATTATAGAATTGGTTATTGTATCATAATTTAGTAATACATGACTACCATGCACATTCGTTTGCCCAAGTCTTTCTTTATCAAAACAGTATAATGAGATTTTTCTCCTTTTTCGCATTCGTGTGGTGTTTTACACGACGTGAAATTAGTTAATCCTACCTCATTTATTAATCCATTTTCTCACCGATATATGAAGTCTAGTTGTTACCTGAAATTTTACCCCTTACATGACTACTCTATAACACATGGTCATGGCGTCTTTTCCACCAATTTTTGTTTACTTTGAGAACATGTTACGGAGAAAATATCTGGTGTGAAACAACACAAAATGGAAATTAAAAGAATTGAAATAATTTTAATAACAATTTTTTTAGGATAATTATGCAACCTCCTTTTTATACGCTCAAAACGAAAACAGACAACATTGTAAAAAACAAACAATAATCTATGACATTTAAAATTTCACGTCAAATAGATTTTAATAGACATAAATACATGTTAACTTCAAAAAAATTCCAAAGTCGCTCGCTTCCATAAAATATCGATTTAACCATTTTCATTCATATTTAATTAATTTTTAGACTTACATTGCGTTATGTTAAGAAACTTTATAAAGGACAGTTATGTAAAATGAAATTTTCTTTAAAAAACTTAAATTCCTTAGTAATTCTTTGTCGCTAAATTATGCATCGTATCAAAAAATTGCATGGAACATAATTAATCGGTATGTTTAAGGTCTATTTTTATATCTTTGAAATATCCAGCAGTTTTAGACATATTTGTCTACGCCACTCAACTTCTCCCAAAATCAAATAAGCTCCAGTAGAAATGAAACGAGGCTTAAATACAAAATTTCAAGTACGTGGTTCCGAAGCTATCGTGGATACTAACATTCATCCACACATGCACAACACGCGTACGCGCACGCACACATGCACAACGCACACCCACACACGCACGCTCAGACACACACCCACATACGCACAAACACATGCACACAGATGCACAGACGCACGCACACACGCACGCACACACGCACACACACACAGACAGACGCCATGGGCGTATTGTGGTTCCAAAGTTATCGTGGGTAGTAACATACATCCACACACACACGCAAGCACCCGTACACATGCACGCACACATGCCCAACGCACACAGCAACATACACAGACGCCATGGCCGTATTGTGGTCCCGAAGTTATCGTGGACACTAACATACATCCACACACGCACGCACAACGTACAAACGTACACACACGCACAAACTCACACACGCGTATAGATGTACACACACACACGCACACACGCACACACACGCACACACACACACACACACACACACAGACATCATGGCCGATCTTAGCGAAACGTTGTAAAAAGAGCTGTATACCTCCATATGCATGTTATTACGTGCACAAAGGGATAATCGTAGAAATTTGTGGCTAAAGTGCTGTAGCATAGATTAAGGAATTAGCCGGAAGCTCAGTCGGTCGGTTAAGCACTTGGATACATGGGCGTTTTGGCAGGAGGAAAGATATACATAGAATTTAAAAAGGGCACCACTTGATTTAATTTTATATCGCCCCTCTATCAAGAAAAGGTCTACGGCCACACAGGACAAAAGAGAGACAAATAAAATAAAATGGTGAACTAAGTCCACACTGACAAAGGACTGGTTAGGAGGTTGATCGTAGATCACAGGATTAACGAAACAACTTACGATCGTTTAACACCACTTATTTAACATACCCACTGGAAAATAGCATAAATTTTATAATAATAATTAAATTTTCGTAAGTATCTAACTTAAAAGTTATGGAGCGCCAACTCGCAGACATAAATACAATTCTTTCAGGAAATATTCCCAATACATCAACCAATAATACATCAGATATAATATATCTACAAAATAAACCACCAGTAATCAACTTACCTTTCAACCAAATCTAGACAAAACTATGAATTATACTTAAAATTTACATAATCAGACACCGGCATCTAGCTTGACCCTAAAAAAAAGAATACCCAAACATGTATATATATTTATCCGAAATTGAATACTTGTACACCGATATTCCACGAAGAGCTCTCCGTCGGACTAATCTATCAGTTTCCAATCAACCGGACGCAAATAAACCCCAAATATAAAGCGAAAATTATCACTAGATGTCTACCCTGTTGTTTACCTTATGTAAGCAAAAAAAATTACTCAATGTGGTTACTATGAGCATTACAGACAAAGTAAGCATGAAGCGTTTAGAAAATTCAGAAAGGCCAAGGTCATTACCGATTTGCACAATGCAAGAATTTAAGAAATGCGCAGCACAGATTGACACATTAATTAGTAAGCATATGGTTACAAACCAAAAATTAAAGTGAGTAAGCCCTAATTCAAACAGTTTTGTACTAAACAACTATTAAATTCTAATCAGTGAAAAGTAACAATTTTTTCCCCAATGATCATAAATAAACTATGCAATGTGATTTACACAGTAATTAAAATAAATAACTTTTTATACAACCCCAGCAGTTAGCATAATTTATGACACACATTGTACATTTCGACTCAAATGGTAGCGTTCCGTCAGCTAAACAGCTGATTGCTTGTACAGTATACACAGATAGTTCTAACGGTTGAACAAACTACGGTTTGATATCAAAATAAAACTAGTACATAAGAAAACAGTTAGAAATTGATAGTTAAAATACAAATTCTACTGCAAAGTTAAATGTAAGTATATGAGAAACTTTGAAATAACCCAAATTATCTTTTACAGGTACAAATGTCTAATATTACTCTAACGATTACTAAAGAAATGTTTAACAGTAAAGTATAAGCATTAATTTTAGGAATAGGATAATTGCGGAAACACACTAATACAATGTAGCAAGCACCGGAATGTACTTGTTATAAGAATTTCAGTAATGTACACATAACGAGAGCCTCGTTATGTAGAAAAGCTAACAAAAGTCACTCACCGTAGGTAAATTTTTTTGTGCGTGTAACAAAATACTTATCCGACCATAGTCGTAGGTGTAACGTATATTTCTTCAGTTAATGCGGAAGATACTAGGAGAAGACCCATAACTAATATTTCACCCCTCGGATGAATAGTATCCAATTGTGCTGTCAGAAACGGTTTAACTATCTCTTATAGAAGCACGAAAGATGTTAATCTTGAGTAAATGTGTAAAGGACCAAAAAAACCTATATAAGGCAACTGTGTTAGAATTTAAATCAATACCCAAATTCTTATAAGATATCTTTATGCTGTATTAAAATTTCAAAACATGTACACATGGATTTCAAAGTGATATCTAGTAAATAAGAAAAGAAAGTGAGTAGCTTACCTCTTGAACGAAGCTAAGGTGTAGTAGAAACAAAAAAAAATTAAAGCCGAACTCAAATTCGAAATCCCAACAGGATTTATTTATATGGAAAAGATTAAATCCAGCAACAGGCTGTGTTAAAATTTTACTTCAATCTAATTTTTAAGGAAACCTTTTCCAAATTTTACATTTGCTTCTAACTACGCATTAAATTTCTTTGCCAAAAATGGCGTTTTTCCTTCTTCTATGAAGGTACCAGAAAACAAAAAAAGAAAGCCTGATTAATTTCTACCAATACAAGAATTTAAAACTGTCACATGTTTGAAAAATTTTCCTATTAAGAACGAATTTTATTGGCAATGTTGCCATTTTTCAATAACCTATAGGATAAGTCGTAACTAAAGACCATAAATTTATAAACCAAATTTACACGTATCAATGTGTAGGTGGGAGGGTTACGCCGCACAACTTCTCCCAAAACCAAATCAGCTCCAGGAGAAATGAAATGAGGCTTAAAACCAAAATTTCAAGTACGTACGTATTGTGGTTCCGAAGCGAAAGTGGGTACTAACATACATCCACACACGCAAGACGCAAGGCGTACGTGCACACACACGCACAAACACATACACACAGATGCACATCCGCAAACACGCACGCACGCACACACACAGATGCCATGGGGCGTATTGTGGTTCCGAAGTTATCGTGGGTATTAGCATACATCCACACACGCACACTAGCACCCGCACATACGCACGCACACGCCCAACGCACACACGCACACACACAGACGCCATGACCGTATTGAGGTCCCGAAGCTATCGTGGACACACACATACATCCTCACACGCACGCACACGTACACACGCACAAATATACACACGCGTACAGATGCACACACGCACAGACACACACGCGCACACAGGCGCGCGCAAACACACGTGCAAACACACACACACACACACCCACTCACATACATACACACGCGCAAACACACACATAAACACACACACACACACAAACACATAAGGACACACAGACACAGACACACACGCACAGAGAGAGGCAGACACAGACACAGACACAGACACAGACACAGACACAGATACAGACACAGCCACAGACACAGATACAGACACAGACACAGACACATACACAGACGCAGGCACAGACACAGGCACAGACACAGACAGACACAGACAAAGAGACAAACACAGACAGAGACACGGACACAAACGCAGACACAGACACAGACAGACACAGACACAGACACAGACACAGACACAGACACAGACACAGACACAGACACAGACACAGACACAGACACAGACACAGAGATAGACACAGACACAGACACAGACACAGACACAGACACAGACATAGACACAGACACAGATACAGACAATGACACAGACACAGACAGAGACACAGACACAGACACAGACACAGACACAGACACAGACACAGACACAGACACAGACACAGACACAGACACAGACACAGACACAGACACAGACACAGACACAGACACAGACACAGACACAGACACAGACACAGACACAGACACAGACACAGACACAGACACAGACACAGACACAGACACAGACACAGACACAGACACAGACACATACACAGACACAGACGAAGACACAGGCACAGACACAGGCACAGACAGAGACACACACACAGCCACAGACACCGACGCAGACGCAGATGCAGACGCAGACGCAGGCGCAGACGCAGATGCGCACCCACAGACACACAGACACATAGACACACAGACACACAGACACATAGACACACAGAGACAGACACACAGACACACTGACACACAGACACACAGACACACAGACACACAGACACACAGACACACAGACACACAGACACACAGACACACAGACACACAGACACACAGACACACAGACACACAGACACACAGACTCACTGACATGCAGACACACAGACACACAGATACACAGACACACAGACACACAGACACACAGACACACAGACACACAGACACACAGACACACAGACACACAGACACACAGACTCACTGACATGCAGACACACAGACACACAGATACACAGACACACAGACACATAGACACACAGACACACAGACACACAGACACACAGAGACACAGACACACAGACACACAGACACACAGACACACAGACACACAGACACACAGACACAGGCACGCACACCCACACACACACACACACGCACACCCACACACACACACACGCACACACACCACACACCCACCCACCCACCCACCCCCCAGACATCATTACCTTCTATACCTTTATATGTATGTGTAAGTTGGAAGGGTAAAAAACTATATTTTATTCTACTCAAACTTAGATTCATTATAGATCGGATCATAAATCGAGTGTCATCATTTTATTTTTGGAAACTGGTGTGAAACAACACACGATCTTCCAACCCACAAAGTGGAAATTGTACCTAATACAGGCAACATTGTAAAAACAAAGCCACTAATCGATGTCAGATGGACGTTTAAAGCTTCATGTAAGTTAGACATTAGTAAACATACAGATGCTAACTTAAATAAGATTGCAAAGCCGCCCATTTCTACGATATCAAGCACTTTTAATTTTGTTTAATTAATTTTTATACTTACTTTGCTTCATATTTAGCAATTTTATACAGAAGGGTTATGTTAAATTTTCCTTCACATTTTCTTGTAAAATAAATCATTGTTTAGATGCTGGAAAAATTTGTACAAACATTAGATTCCACCTTAGGGATTTTTGCAGCCAAGTTGCGCCTCGTATCAAACAATTGTATAGAACATAATTAATCGATATGTTTCAGATCTATATGTAGGTATTTTTATGTCTTTCAGATATGTAGTTGTTTTGTAAATATTTGACAAAACCCACAAACTGCTCCTAATAAGCTCCGCGCACCCACCGCCGCTAAATTTCTCTTTAAGCTTAATCAGCTCCAGGAGAAATGAAATGAAGCTTAACACGTTGGCTACCGAGTGGCTGCTATGGGCGCCACTGGGATTCTCATAGAGACCTACGTCTCATATGTGAGCTGCGGACACATAGCCTTCTGCTATATAAATCCAAGCTAAGTCTACCGTAATCGACTTGTGCTTGAAGAGGGGTCTATACGAATATGTGGCACACGTAGGTGTCGCGTGGTCTCTAGATAGGTTATTGTGCATCCTGTGGTCCTAAAAATCGTGTAAATTACCGTTTTTACGTTGAATATTATTTTGAAAAGGTATGTTACTTAAAAAATTAATAATTTAGAATATAAATTATTATAAATTTTGTTATGAACGAATACCTTCAAAAGTAAATATGTAATTAAAAATATTGTTAATTTTATTAAATACATAAATAAAAAGTTTACCTCGAGTAGGATATGAACCTATGACCTGTACTTTGCTATCGACATACAAGCCTCAATCTTTGTAAATTCGTCTTTCTGTATGTAAAACTGATGTAAATTCTAAATATAATTATATTTAGGATTTACATCAGTTTTTTACCTATCAACCTACATACACCTATGTAGGTATAGAAGGTTATTCAATCGACTTTTTTTTCACTATCGCCAAATCGACTTATTAGCTCATGTTACAACTTTTGGCCAAGTTTCGACAAGATCGGCCGTCATGTCTGGATGGCTCTGTCTGTGAATGTGTGTATGGATGTATGGGAGTATCCACGATAACTCCAGAACGAAAATACGTATATACTTAAAATTTTGTATTTTAGCTTGTTTTCACTTGGCTTAGAGCTGATTAAATTTTCGGAGAAATTCAGCAGCAGAGAGAGGGGGTTTATTAGTGGTAGTTTTTGGTTTTTATCAAATATTTCTAAAATAAAAGATATAAAAATACCTAGATATAAACTTTAAACATATCGATTAATTATGTACTATGTAATTTTTTGATATGACGCGTAATTTAGCGGCAGAAAATTCCTAAGGTAGAATTTAAGTGTTCAAATTTTTTCATTATCTGAATAATGATTAATTTTATAAGAAAAAGTATGTAACAAACTCTTGACGTTTGTTAATAAAATGTACGTTTATTTAGGCAACTTAACATGCATTTAATTATTGTAAAAATAAACTCGTACGCATATTGTTTGCACATTTGATTCACATGTTCATGTGCAAAGACTACTTTATTGCCTCTTTTTTGGTGATATTTTTAAGGTGGATGTAGCGCATTCATGGTTGCTCTGTTATATTCTTTAATAAGTGCTGTATAATTTGTATGGTACTTTTATTTACTTCTACTTTACGTTTTACTTTATTTTATTTATCCTAATAGTTACTTAACCAATTGCATTTTACCGTTAGTTACTTTACGGTATATTTACGTTCAACCAATAATGACGCAATAACCTTTGTTACTATGAAGTGAACTTTTAATACCCATTAAACCAACAAAACAATTTATACTTTTGGGGAATTTTAATGCATCCGGATCCAGTTTTATTTCATAGTCCTGAGAAGGACTGTTTTCGTACTTGAGTCGAATTCATATGTAATATATAATTTTTTCCCAAGCACTTGACTACTCTTAGATACGAACCTGCTACCTTTCACTTACTAGTCTGACACCTTTGCCTCTGAGCCACGGAGTAATCCAATATATATATATATATTTTAGAACTTATATATATATATATATTAAACTTTTTCGTGCGCAGAAGTTTATTGCGCATGTTGCGCAGTAACTTCTTACGCAGGTGTATTACGCTTGAGCTCTTCGCGCATTATTGGGATCCATATGGGTTTCATTTCTAAACTAGCTTGGCTTATTGGATTTTCTGCTAGTGCGATGTATGTGGCTTCTTTGAGTTTTCGACGAGTTGTGTTCTCGTCCTTTGACACTATCTGTACGTTATCCCATTGGATGCGGCGGTCTTCGTTCCAGACATGTTCGGCGATTCTTGATCTTTCTGTTTCGCCCTTGCGGACGTTGTTCTTATGTTCCTGTGTTCTCATTTTGAGTGGTCTACTGCTCTCTCCTATGTATGCTCTGCCGCATTCGCATGGTAGGTTATATACACAATTCCTGGAATTCTGATCTTCATTGTATGGTTTAGTTTTGGTTAGTATTCCCTTGAGCGTTCTGGTCGATTTGAAAGCAGTGCGTATCTTGTACTTGCTGCCTATCCTTCGTATTTTGTCTGAGGTACCTTGTATACATGGTATTATCGCTGTATATTTAGGTTCTTCTTTTTCGGTTACCCTTTCCCTGGTGATGAATCACCACAAAAACGTGAAGTTAGGTGTGGCAAAATGCTTGTACGATAGAGCAAAAACGATATGCTCAAAATAAGAGGACCCGAACAAAGAAAAAGAAAATATCGCTAGAACACTCAAAGAAAATGGCTACCCCGATCTAACAGCTAACCTAAACAGGGAAAGGGTAACCAAAAAAGAAGAACCTAAATATACAGCGATAATACCATATATACAAGGTACCTCAGACAAAATACGAAGGATAGGCAGCAAATACAAGATACGTACTGCCTTCAAATCGACCAGAACGCTCAGGGGAATACTAACCAAAACCAAAACATACAATGAAGATCAGAATTCCAAGAATTGTGTATATAACCTACCATGCGAATGCGGCAGAGCATACATAGGAGAGAGCAGTAGACCACTCAAAGTGAGAACACAGGAACACAAGAACAACGTCCGCAAGGGCGAAACAAAAAGATCAAGAATCGCCGAACATGTTTGGAACGAAGACCACCGCATCCAATGGGATAACATACAGATAGTGGCAAAGGACGAGAACACAACTCGTCGAAAACTCAAAGAAGCCACATAGATCGCACTAGCCGAAAATCCAATAAGCCAAGCTAGTGTAGAAATGAAACCCATATGGATCCTAATAATGCGCGAAGAGCTCAAGCGCAATACACCTGCGCAAGAAGTTACTGCCCAACATGCGCAATAAACTTCTGCGCAACCACGAAAAAGTTTTATATATATATATATATATATATATATATATATATATATAAGTTCTAAAATATATATATTGGATTACTCCGTGTCTCAGTCGCAAAGGTGTCAGACTAGTAAGTGAAAGGTACCAGGTTCGTATCTAAGAGTAGTCAAGTGCTTGGGAAAAAGTTATATATAACATATGAATTCGACTCAAGTGCGAAAACAGTCCTTCTCAGGACTAAGCCTGATGACGGAAGCAGGGTCCGCTTCCAAAACGTCGCGCTCAAAAAGCATAAACTGTGGAAATAGGCCGATCAACTCCACTAATAGGAAAAGTTACAAAACACTTATAATACAGAATAATCTGATAGATAAAATCTTCAATTGTACAAATTCTAAAGCAATTATTTTGTCTCAAAATTTAAGTCGGAAATCTAGCATGAAAAAGTGAAAAAACACAATTAGAGTTGAAACTTTTTTTGGTTTATATATTGCTATGGGCAATATTTAAATGACTAGCATGAAACACTTTGGGTCAAATTATCATATTTATAAGCATCCATTTTTCTCAAAAATAATGGTACGTACACGGTTTGAAACCATTCTTCGCTGTAAGCGCTTTTATGACAGAAATGATAACACAGATAGTCGTTTACATTAAATTAATAATGTACTTAATCATATTCTGGATAATATCAAAGATGTTTATTATCTCTCGCTTGATGAAGCGTTATTATTATTTCGTGGAAGACTGTATTTCCGGCAGTATATACCAAATAAGTCGGTCTAGTAAGGAATAAAGCTTTTTTGTTCGATATGGTCCAAACCACTAACAGGAAAAATCAGGAAAGTATCAAGCCTTGCTTAATCGTAAACTACAATCGATCCATGTCAGGAATAGACAAATCAGACCAGATGCTATCATGTTATACGACCCCACGAAAAACCATTAGATGGTATATGAAATTATGTATTAGACTCATGTCTCTGGAACGGGCATTTGTTGTATAAAAATGCAACAGGAAAGAATATTCATTACTTAGAATTTAGAAATTAAGTATTACAGCTCATTGGTCCTGTATCCGCATCGTCTGTTAGCACAGCAATTACGGCAAATTCACAGCATTATCTGAACAAAGTTGGTAAGAGAGTGCGATGTCGTCTGTGTGGACAAAAAAGAAAAGAACCCAAACAAGGTATGCGTGTTCATTGTGTTACGGCATACACTGGCAGTAGGACGAGGTAACAGATAAACTTGGCTTTGCACGACTAGCCAGCGGTCGGGTATGAGTCAGATATTAATTAATTTGTACACCGAAGGATAGTATATCAGAGATAAGTGAAAATAGGGGTAGAAATCGTCATTAAACCGGAAATGGGCGCCAGGATATTTGAAATGTCACAATAGGGGATGGAACGCCTAATTACGATAGTTCACAGCTGGCTGA
Source organism: Vesta saturnalis (assembly GCA_036346205.1). Taxonomy (NCBI): domain Eukaryota; kingdom Metazoa; phylum Arthropoda; class Insecta; order Coleoptera; family Lampyridae; genus Vesta; species Vesta saturnalis. Next base: position 521,614 of record JARFJB010001352.1, on the reverse strand, counting down.
AAGTACCCAAATAACTTGCTTACCTATACGTAATCTCCACAGGCGGCACCGGGACCAGAAGGTCTTTCGCCAACCTGAAAGTCTTCAAAACCTATATTTGCAGGCTTAAATAAAATAATAGCGTGCCGCAAAAATCAATCTTTGATAAACAAACACTAATCTCTAGTCAAGTTACCTTAATCCAAAATCTCAATTTGTAATATACCTTCACCTTTCCAAAATAAATAAAATACGTTTTAATACACAATCCCTTGAAAACTTTCCTTAACTTACATTTGATTATGCTCAATTCATGAACAAAACAAGAAAGAACAAAAAATGCATAATTCAACGCCCTCTAAATGTACGTTAAAGTTAAATCAACCTTTGAAAACTATCGGCGATGTTTATTTCATTCAAACCAAACTCGATATAATTACGTTAATTTAATGAGCAAATGAAACAGTAAATACGTAAATTGCTTGTCCTTCGACGCTGTGCAATTGGTTTTTCAACCCCCTACATTCTAATTTGCCTAAAAAACTTAAAGATACCACTCCGCGCATACACGAAGCCTAAGTTCGAAAAACGTCGGGAGAGATTGCTTTGTCAGTAAGCCTGTTTCTACTCAAAATCTTATCTAATATTTAACGGAATGAAATTTTCATCCAAAATAGCCTTTAATGCTATGTACCTAAGTCAATTTCTTTATCTTAAAACCAAATTATTATCAATAGAAATGGTGCCTATCTTGTGGCTAACTAGAACTTTTGCAAAAGATGTACTATACAATTTAATATCTGAATACGTTATTTAGTTCAATCTTTTTAGATGACGCAATTCCAACTTGATTTAACCAAATTAAAATACGAGATTTATTTCTACAAAACTATCCCTATAAACAAATACACTCCAGTAAGAGGGCCTCCCTAAATATCGATACCAAAATATAAATCATATTCTCCTTTCATAAAATACAATAAAAATTCGTAAACTTTTAAATTACGTAAACGACATAAGAAAACGTTACAATCGAACAGTTTCTCCAATTATTGATGCCTGATTAATTCCAATTACGATAATCTATACCCCATTCAAAATGTTCGGTACTAACAGATAATTTTACAAATTCGAAATTTACCGGCGAATCTTGGCGAAATCATGGATACATGACAGATGATAAAAATATGCATGTGCCCGTGCATGCGCCTGTGCATATCCGTGTACGTGTGCGTATGTATGTATGTGTGTGTGAATGTGTGTGTGTGTGTGTGTGTGTGTGTGTGTGTGTGTGTGTGTGTGTGTGTGTGTGTGTGTGTGTGTGTGTGTGTGTGTGCTTGTGTGCGTTGTAACAACCCATTTTGAGTTGTATTAAAATATACCGTAATTTATGTTCTTCGTTCATTTAGTTGTAAATATAAGAAAAATTTTTAATTATTAATGAATTATAGGTATGTGGTAGGCAACTTAATTTGCATTTTGATGTAACTTAAGTGCATGTCTTCTTAAGGGTTTATACTCCCACTTCTTTAAATTATTTTTTCTGCTCATATTTCGCGCAACGCGTCATCGTCTGACTTCCTAAGCGTCCATTTTTTCATTTCTTGTGGTACGCTGTTTGATGCAGGAAGCCATTTTTAGGTTTCCACCTAAATTTTGTGAAAAGTGCCATTGATTTAATGGTAAGAAATATTTAACTCGTAATAGTAAAATCTAAAACATTGGCTTTTTGCAGGCATTTTTTTTACTTTGACACTTTGATTTTACCGCTTTTAATTGCACATTTAATTTTACTTTTACGTACGCTTTCATTTTATGATTGCGTTTTGCTTTTTAATGCAGATCTTAATGTAAATCCCGTTATTTATTTTGAACTTTGGAGAAAATGCAATAAACATTGGATTGCCCAAATTTGTTGAAGAGCAATTTATAAGAAATAAAATTCCATTTTGGTGAGGTTTACAACGTAAAGCATTGTTATTGCGACATATTGCGCAACATTGATACAAGGATTACATCACCTTGGTTTGCATTTCCGCATTTATTTTTTACAATACCAGGGGTTCTCAAGAAGATGTATTATATTTTGTAACAGGTATTTATAAGTTTAATGATTTCCTAGTATAAGGCTATTTTTAAGATATATTTTATATAACCCTAAATTTAACTGTTCATAAACATAGTTTGTATATTTTTTTATTTTTTATATTTTGGTAAAATTTTTATGGTAAACCTCGGTTTAGTTTTTTCGAGTATAATTAAAAAATAACTTAGCCTCCGAGATCATTTTTATTAGTGTTACATTGCAGTTTTTTTCTATTGATGTTAAGTGGAAATAACACAGGATAAATTGTGGCAATTAAGCAAAACAAAAGCATGAACCGACCTATTTTAAACTACCGACTGAGACAAAGGCATTATTAATGGTTGTATCTCGAGTTAGTTTAACGATTTGTTTTGAGAACACTTACAACCTATTTATTTCTTTATTAAATTATTTAAAACACTTATTATACCTGGCACCATTACATCATTACTTTATTATAGCGTGTGTGCTTGTGTGCGTCTGTGTTCATTTAAATGTTAACAATATAAATAACTTTTTATCATCTCTGCTCAAAATAACTCAGTCTAATTCCGATTTAGCGGTATATTATGATTCTGATGTGACTTCCAAGTGCTCCACTAAATTTTCTCTTAAAATGGTAACTGGTCCTGTTATTAATAATACAATTACTTCTGTACGTTCTAATAGTAGCGGAGCAGATTACATATCGCTTCAAATGATTAATTTATGTTTGGCCTCTATAATTCCTGTGATTACACATATGGTAAGCTATTGTTTAGAACACTCTACTTTCCCTGACGGCTGGAAGACCTCCGTTAATGTATCCCTCTGTAAAATATCAGACTCCAAAACATTTTCTGATCTAAGGCCTATGAGTATTTTGCTGGTCGTTTCTAAAATGTTTAAAAAAATATTTTCATTCAAACTAAAGATTACGTTGAGCGACATCGAATCTTACCCAAAAAGCAATCTGGTTTTCGTAAGGGATATTCATGTGAAACGGCGCTCTTATCAGTAACTGATGATATATCCGCATTTGACAACAAAGGTACTATTTGAGTATTACTAGATTTCTCCAAAGCATTTGCACCTTCAATCATGAATTATTATTAGCAATTCTAAACTTTATTGGATTTGATATACCTTCTATTTTGTTGATGTGTCAAAAATTTTGTCATGGAAACACATACTCAAATATAACAGAAACCACCTGTAGGATACCACAAGGCAACATCATAATTAAACTAAAATTTTGTAATTATCATCTTTATGCCGATGACGCGCAGCTGTATTACTCATTCCATAAACCGAATTGCAAAGAGCAACTAGCGATATTAATCGAGATTTAAATAATTTTGTCGCTTATGCTCCAGAAAATTCCTTATTTGTAAACCTTGGCAAATCCAAGCTAATGTTATTTGGCTTCCATCATGACAAGGAGTTAAGGAATGAAATCTGCTCAAATGTTCGTATAAAAACTAAAGATTGTAGGTTAGAATTTGTGGATGTTGCGAAGAATGTTTGACTTATTATTGACGTCAATCTCAAATTAATAAACGTATCAAAAAATGTATTCAAAAGGCATCTTCAAATTTGCGCTACATACAGTATTAAAAATGTTTTATCGATCAATTCAAAGATTATATTCTGCAAATCTCTGGTGACGTCACATTTCACGTACTGCAGTTCTGTTTATGAGGCACGCCTTTCAAGGGAATATGAGCGCAAAATAAAAATCGTTCAGAATTCTTACGCCAGACAATTTTTGGATGTACAGAATACCAACGTATATCAGACTTGACTTGCCTTTATCATAAAGTATACTCGATAAGACAACCGCGTGTCTCTAGAATAAAATTACTTTCCGAACAAATATCCACAATATTAACACCCGGCGCAAAGATATAATTTCGGTTCTCTTTCACAATCTTCAATTCTTTAAACGGTCATTTAGTTACAACATTTACGCCATATACAACTCATTACCGCCGGATATAAAGTCATTATCATTACCCAAGTTTAAGATTGCAGTCAAGAAATTACTTTTATTTTGATTAATTTTTAATGTACATTATAATCCCAACAGCACTTTGAATATTGGTTTTAGTTTGTTACTTTTCGGATGCTTTGTTTTAGTGTTCTACAATTGGCCTACCTACTCCAAATGCGTATGCAGTTCAGGGTTAAGTGGTAGAGCACAGAGAAAGAACTTTCTTTATGAACTTCGCCTTTGGGCATAGGGTACATTTTCGTTTTATTGTTTTATTTATTTTTTATTATTCTCTCTCTCTTAAATTTATTATTATATTTAATTTCATTTGTACCCTTTGAACCCAATAACGATATTATTGTATAAACTAAAGTGGGTGCTTAAGTGTTTTTTAATCCATAATTATTATAGTATTTTTCAACTAGGATTCCCCTTTTCGGATTAGCGCTTTATATTAGTAAACGCAAACCTTTTGTCTTTATCTCTGTTTAAATTGTGGATGTATTTCTAAACAACAGAAACGTGGGATTTACAGCGATAGATAAATTGCTTCAAGCACACAAGCATTAAAATATTCTACCAATAACCGCAATGTGGCAGAAAGAGACGACATTAGTTTATGCTGGACGCAAAACTACAAATACCTTCGAGGGCTTGAGATTCTCAAAATTTTACATTTACTAACAGCGACGGTTATAACATTAGTGTAATGCGCAATTAATTGCGTTTTAGTTTTGTTACAAGTTTGACTTAAATTTTGCAAAAGTCTAGCACCCGATGCTAACATTTTAAGTTTGTTTTCAAAGGAACAATTTCAAATCATATGTTTACCGCAAAATTTTGCGGGGGAAAAGCTGGTTTTAATAATTTGCATCTCTTTAGTAGCTTTTTTTATGATACTTTAGTTTAGAAATTTTCAAACCACTAATTAGTAACTCCTAATATTAGTCGATAATTAAAATATCTCGATTACTAATAAATAGTAATAAAATAATCGATTATGGAAATCTCTCGATTATTCCCATCACTAATTCCTTCCCGTTATCTTGACTAACTTCTCAGAAATATTTCAAGCGGATTAAGGGATTTTCCGAAATGCAGGTTTACGTGCTTAAATGCTATTAACGATTATTGTGGTTGTTCGCCGACATTTCTTTTTGGGGTGTTCCATTCTTAATCCCTGAGTTGTCAGCAATATTTGACTTGTTCTTGGAAGGGATCTGTATAAAAGTGGTTAGTACTCAGATTTTAAATTTAAGTAATGCTGTATTTGTAAGACCGGGTTGTAGTGAACATTGATTGGAAAGTACGTGGCGATCGTTAAACTACAAAATCGGCGCAGCGTGATTATTTGATTGTTATTTAAATAATGGCAAAAATTAATAGTTTGGTTTCGGTTTGGATAAAGGACTTTCCAGAACTTATACTCGATGGCGAAAATGTGTTTTGTAACACATGCAACAAAATAGTAAGTAGTATTTTTTATTAATTAGATTTTCAGTAGTGGCTTCTTGATTTTAAAAATTATTGCCTGCAAGTTTTATTATTTTAAATTGCTAGATCTTAATTGGATATTACTTGTAATTTTCACAGATATCTTGTGGAAAAAAATTTCAAATAACGCAACTTGGAACTCCCTTATATCAAGTTAGATTGGGCGGTACATAACTATCCCTAAAGGAATCAGTGGTTGCAAGTTCTACAAATAATGGAAGGGAAACTTTTAATTCAGAACTGTCAGGCACTTGTTAATTCAAGCATACCATTATCAAAGTTAGGAAATGAAAGTTTTAAGTCTTTTCTGGAAAAATTCTGTAAAATGTCAATTCCAGACGAAAGTACATTACGAAAAAAATATATTAATGATGTTTATATTAGTACAATGAAAACAATACGAAACCGTGTAGGTGAAACCATATTTATTTTATTATAGATGAAACCACCGATATTTGTGGGCGTGCATCGTTAATCTAATACTTGGGATCTTAGATGGGGTACATCCTAGCCCATGTTACTTAATTAGCTGCAAAGAAATCGATAAAGTAGATAATTTAACAATAATTAACAATAATTTGTAAACGACAGCTTAACAAATTTTTTTCTTCCCGAGGCAGTTCCTTCCAAAAAAATTGGATAGTTACGTATATGATGGCAGCAGCAAAGAACCTAAAAATATTCTATAAAAATTGTGAATTCACACATGTTTAGCCCACGCGATTGATTAATAGAGTAGCGGAAGAAATAAGGATACAATTTCCACTTGTAAATATTTTAATTAGTAATGTTAAAAAAGTGTTTACAAAAGCGCCCCTAAGAATACAACTGTACAAAGAAAAATTACCAAATACACCTCTGCCCCCCCCCTCAACTTGTTATTACTAGGTGGAGTACTTGGTTAAATGCTACTATTTTCTATGCGGAATATTTTAATAAAATTAAAGAAGTAATTTTAGATTTATCTGATAGTTCAGCAGCAATTATAGAATCGAAGAAGTGTTGCGGCTTTCTGAACTACCACAGCAGTTAGCATTTATTAAAGCCAATTATAACCGTATCGTCGAAACAATTTTGAATTTAGAAAAACAGGGAATGCCTTTGACGGAGTCAGTTGAATTAGTTAGTAGTAAAAAAAATCGATTGACGGAGTTACTGGAAAAATTGCAAATATCATTGAACAAAAACTTGGTGTTCTAATTAAAAATGAAGGGTTTAACATTCTTGAAAATGAGTAGTATAGCTAGGTCACTTCTGGAGCACTTTTGATAATAATAATAATACACCTTCCCGTACAGTGCACATCAAGGTCGATGGTTTTCAAGGTCATCGTATACATTACCTGCATCAAGGTATATTCCTCAAGGTCATTGAAGTAACTAGAAAAGTGACTAGACTGGTTTTCAAGGTCATTGGCGCCCCCTTCATATTGTCTACATCAAGGTCAATGGTTTTTCAAGGTCATCGTACCCATTACCTCTATACATATTCCTCAAGATCATCACATTGTACAAGGTTTTTCAAGGCCACGTTCCGTGTATGTCTTCAAGGCCAGGAAGTGGTCAAGGTCACCAATCAATTGTCCGGTTGAGTGTTAATTTGAAAGAAATTTTCAAGGACACGCCCCCCAATTTAAGGAAGTCCATTGACCTCTGTCTCAAGCCCTGCCGTATGATACAGATTGTTGTCTAAGCATGCTTCAAGGTCATCAAGCAACGATTACTATGACCACGCTCCCAAAACAGGTAGACGTTTCCTAAAACAGGGGGTCCGTTTCCCAAAATAGATAGCTGTTTCACAACCGTTTCCCTCTTACGAGAAGGCGATCTATTGTTCAGGTCGAGTTAATACATCTCAATTCTAGGAAATCAAGAACAAAGACGATGCATTGTTCAAGCCGACGGTTCAAAGTCTGTGCTTATAATTTTCAAAGGTTACATGAGAAATGAACAAAGACGATTCATTGTTCTGGTCGATTTATAAAAGTAGATTGTTATCTCAATTCTAGGAAATCAAGAATAAAGGCGATCCATTGTCAACGCTTCAAAGTCTATGCTTATAAGGCAACACCTCTGATAACAAAGACGATTCATTGTTTGGCTGAGTCATAGCTTCTGAAATTCTAGGAAATCAAGAATAAAGACGATCCATTGTCAACGCTTCAAAGTCTTTGCTTACAATTTTCAATGTAAAAGAACAAAAACGATTCATTGTTCAGGTCGAGTTATAAAAATAGATTCCACATTTCAATTCCAGGAAATCAATAACAAAGGCGATGCATTGTCAACGCTTCAAAGTCTATGCTTATAAGGCCACACCTCTGATAACAAAGACGATTCATTGTTTGGTTGAGTCATAGCTTCTGAAATTCTAGGAAATCAAGAACAAAGACGATGCATTGTTCAAGCCGACGGTTCAAAGTCTATGCTTACAATTTTCAAGGCCACATGAGAGAACCAAGACGATTCATGGTTCTGGTTGAGTTATAAAAAATAGATTGTTATCTACATACATCTCAATTCTAGGAAATCAAGAACAAAGGCGTTCCATTGTCAACGCTTCAAAGTCTATATTTATCATTTTCAAGGTCACATGAGAGAACAAAGACGATCCATTATTTTGGATGAGTTATAAAAATAGATTGTTATCTAAATACACTTCAATTCTGAGAAATCAAGAATAAACGCGATCCATTGCCAACGCTTCAAAGTCTATGCTTACAATTTTCAAGGCCACGTGAGAGAACAAAGACGATCTATTGTTCAGATATAAAAATAGATTGTTATCTACATCTCAATTCTAAGAAAAATCAAGAACAAAGAGGGCTCATTGTTCTAGCCGACGATTCAAAGTCTATGCTTACAAGGTTACATGAGAGAACAAAGACGATCTATTGTTATGGATGAGTCATAGCTTCTAAAATTCTGAGAAATCAAGAATAAAGGCGATGCATTGTCAACGGTTCAAAGTCTATGCTTACAATTTTCAAGGTCACACCTCCGAGAAATGAACAAAGACGATCCATTGTTCTGGTTGATTTATAAAAATAGATTCTAAATACATCTCTCTCAAGAACAAAGGTGATCCATTGTCAACGCTTCAAAGTCTATGCTTACAATTTTCAAGGTAAAAGAACAAAGACGATTCATTGTTGAGTCGTAGCTTATGAAATTCCGAGAACAAAGACGATGCATTGTTCAGGCTGATTAGGTCATCTAACAAGTAAAACATTTTTTATAAGACTACTACAATATACAGATAAAAATTGATTTAAGTAAATACACATATTATGGGAAGTTTGATGTACTTAACATACCTTTTCTGGATCATATAACATTCCTACAACCATATGTAAACATGCTCATTTCGTAGTGTTTAGTCGTAGTGCGAAAAAAGCAATAAAATCGCTCCTGGATACTTCATGTAATAACAATATGAATAATAATTTAACATTTTGTTGCTCATGCTGTCAAAATAGTGATGGTAGTAGTAGTAGCAAAAATGAAGAGAAACAAGATGAAGGTTATTCCGACTGGTCATCATCATCATTTCAACATAGGGCTGAGGTGTATAAACAGGCAGCTAATGAATACTTAATCGATTGTGCTTCCTATAAACTATCGAACGATGCGCATATTGAAATTGGATACAGTACACACCTTAACCTTGCACCAGTAGTGCGTATGAGATGTGGCAACAGCGTGATATTAGACGTGAAGGAATGGAATGAACTTCTAAGATGGTATTCATACGTAGAAATACAATGTCTTCGATCCCAAGAAATTGAAAGCCAAATTGATTGGTCACATGTAAACGAGGAGGATATAATACATGAGCAAGATTACGAATCTCTATCTAGTAATCTCGGTATTTATTACAATTGGGAATTGCTTAAAGGATATGAGAGAATTTTGAAAACTGTTATGATAGGAAACTACAACTGTTGTTCGTGTACATTCAATGCCCATAACATAGAGGAACTATTCGATTTGAAGGATATAATAAGCTATAGATTGGAATTTCTTGAATCTTACAATCTGGTGTGTTTCTATGAAAAATTCATACGACAAGTGGTTGACTACCGTCGTTTTCGTGAGAAGAAATTCGGTGATGATGACATTTATGAAGACATTGATGATGTTATAAATGCCAAGTATAATATTAATTCACATAACATGTTACACGTCCAAACCGCACTAGGCGTCGTGCATGCTTACTAATGTAAGCGGGTTGCCAAGCCAGCTAACAGGGAGATGGGCGTGGTCGAAATAATAAGTAAAATGAATGATCAATAAGCTCAAACACCTTACACTTATACTCAAATAGCTCAATTCGGGAAAATATGTCTCTAGGCGCCACCACAATCGAAACTTTGCTAAAATAATTGTCTTAAGCTGGATGTTAATTAACCCTACTTGATTGTGGAAAGTAGGATTGTGCTTACTCGGTAAACTCCTATACGAAGGTTCTAAAACAAACACTCGTCCCAAACAATTCAACTCAAACTCAAATAAATTTAGTACTACCCAGGTTATTAAAAACTTTTTGAATACACCTCGTATACCAAAACTTCCAAAATAAAATTTATCACTCAAATTCATTCAATGAACGGTAATTAATTAATTTTTAAAATTCTTAACATGAACGATATCTTTTAAATTTAATTTACTTTTTATAACACTTCTGAATCGTATTTGACATTCGGAAATAATTTAAGGTTTCAAAACTCCAACTTTTTGTTATACTTAATGACATTTTTAAGACAACAGCTGATCCGTTAATTGTGCATTGCTCTAATGAAACAAACATGAAAATTTTGCAATCAACCTGGCTAATAAACCTTTCCGGTTGCTCATAAATCTGAAAATTAAAATATGCAAAGCTTACTTTTAAAATTGTCAAAACTAGATCACCAATTAAGTAAATGTTACAACTGTGTTTCATACCTGGCTAAATAAACAACAGAATAAAAATTTAACGATAAGTATATATTGTCCTGCATAAAATAATCAAAAATACAAATATCTACATAAATTACATCAGCGTGGTTGAAAGTTAAACCACCAAGTACCACTTTGCCTTCTTACTACTAAAACAAACCATACAATACGACTCAAGAACGATTATCTCTTCCTTTCAAAACTATTTAATAATTTAAACAACTATACGCAAATAAACTAACAAAAAGGTAATCGGGCTTAAATGAGTTCTTAAAAATTCTTAAATCTAATTTCTTACTTAAAATTGTCCATTAATCCTTGGATTTTCTTTCTTCTTTATCTCGTAAATCAAATATTTGTAGTCCATTTGTACCCCTTAAAATTGCCTGAAGCACATTACAAATGCTCAACAAAACTTATTCCTCTGTGCACTCGCGAATAGTTCACTAGGCTAGGTTATTACTCCCACAAACATGTAATAACGGTAAACCTTTGGTTGCCTCTTAAAATTTCTAGCAACCTTTACACCAATTTAGTCCCTTACATAAATAAACTTTCAATGTCATATAACGTCACTTAAACATTGGCTTAATATACAACGAACACTTCGTTCACTTAACAGGTGGTCTCATAAATACTTTTAGCTGAATCTCGTTACAAGAACACGCGCTGCACTTAACACTTTAACATAACAACTGTTATCTTTATTCAAATCTGCTTACGCACTTATTATTTTCTTGAAGAAAAACACAAACTAATTTTATCTTCAACTTCAATTTTATTATCGTTTTATTTATGAATGTCTTTTACGATTCATCCCCGGTTCGGGTTACGCAGTTGTTTAAACAATTACTGCCTCATTAAAATTCACAAATATACTCCAACATCATCCCATTCTATCACACAACCTCGCGTGCGCGTCTCACCGAGCTCTCATCACAAGCCAAAAGCTAACTTCTCTTGTCAATCTCTGACTTTCCTATTTATAACTTCAGTCACCCATCTTTAAACATGTCTTCCTTCCGCGTTATATTCTCCAATAATATTCATTCAAAATTCCCTAGTTCCAATAGATGCTTCCCTCTATACAAGCACGCGTGTAATTACAATACTTCGCCATATTTGTTCTTACTTACAAATTTTCCAATTACTTCATGAAGAAATAATTTTTCGTCACCACATTCATTCAGTAGCCACTCTGGACCATTACACAACTTTTAACCTTTATCTCCAACCTGCGCTCGATCTCGTTCCGCAACATTTGCAAAAATAAGCACCGTCTAAGGTCTCAAATTCCATATACATACATATATTCTCAAAACAATTGCACAACATTACAAAAACTTTCTGAAATTAACACTTAAACATACCCAATCTTTCTCTACCTATTTTCTAAAACATTCTACACTTATTCTTCACATCTTCTGGCAAAGATTACTCGTCTTATCTTCAAACATTCCATTCTTTATCAGCAGCAAAACAGTAGCGATACAGTGGAAAGCATTATCGTCCCATCGACAAATTTCTCTTCACATTTACATTAATCAAAATCTAATTATTCCAACACTAATGTCTTTATAACATTCAAATACACGTATCTACATACAGAATTATATTTCTCCTAAATTTCCAGTGGCGTATCATACACCCACATACATTATGCATCCACACAAAAAAAAATTTTTTTTTTCGTTCAAACTCAATACACTCGTACTTAAAACACGTAATACACGTCATTATAACATCCTACATACAGGGTGCGTCAACGCAACCTGACAAACACTGTATGCTTAATGGAAATATTGTACTATCGCCCTGCTTATCTAATGTATAGCATTTACTAAAAATAAAGTTTTTACACGATTTTAGGTATAAATACCCTATCCTATCCCCCAAGGTGAACAATGATAGGTAAGAAGCGGAAGAGTGCAGGTGGTTTAGTGAATACACTAATCAATAAACTTCCGGTGGAATTGCATTTACCCGGTTACCAGTATTGTGGTCCCGGTACAAAATTAGAGAAACGACTAGCACGCGGCGACCCCGGTATTAATCAATTAGATGCGCAGTGCAAACTGCATGATATCAGTTATAGAGACTACCAAGATTTAGAAAGTCGACATAGAGCAGATAAAATTTTAGAAGAAAAAGCTTGGGAACGCTTTAAATCAGCAGACGCAACATTAGGTGAACGAGCTGCAGCTTTAGCAGTCGGTACCACCATGAAGGCAAAGAGAAAATTTGGGATGGGGTTTAAACGTCGGTCCAAGAAGAAGAATGGTGAAAGTTTATTGCATGTACGGAAAACAATAGCTAAAGAAATGAAAGCTAACGGAGATTTCACCGATACTATAAAGTCAGCACTGTCAACGGCAAAACGTGTAGTAAAAAGGTTGGGGGGAAAGAAAAACATTAAAGTTCCTAGAGTAATTCCCTTACCTAAACAAGGAGGTGTTTTGCCATTTCTTATTCCGTTATTCGCAGGATTATCAGCAATCGGTGCTTTAGCTGGCGGTGCATCGGGAATTGCCAAAGCAGTCAATGATGCAAAAAATGCCAAAAAATTGCAAGAGGAGACATCGCGCCATAATCGTATGATGGAATCGATCGCTGGTGGCGCATTCTATCTAAAACCATACAAATCTGGAGGTGCATTATACTTAAAACCGTTTCCAAAAAACTGAGTAGATTACCCGAAAGAGCTTTAACAGATATTGATTTAAAGAAATACACAAAAGGTGTACCATACTTTAGGGGTATTTTTATGAGAGATAGCCTGCCTAAATTACCACATAAAAATGAATCTGGAATCATCAACTTAGATAGTCAGAGTGGACCGGGTACTCAATGGGTTTGCTACAAAAAGCGTGGTGAAAAGGTATGGTATTACGATAGTTTCGGTAATCTTCGACCACCAGTTGAAGCGATTAACTACTTTCGGGGATGTAAAATTTATTATAATTACAATCAAGATCAGGAATTTAATAGCATTATTTGCGGGCACCTATGCCTACAATTTCTATATAAATAATCGACATAACCTTAAATTTTCTCAGTTGTCAATAACATTCAGTTTAGAAGGTGTTGGTAACATAGCTAGCTGCAACTTCTACCCACCGCTAGAGCTAGATTTGGAGAAGAAATACGTTGTTGGATTGGTGGGATTTTACGGGTGCAACAGCATTAGAAACATTTATACGGGCAACGATAGATTTTATTTTAGAACAAATTCATCTCATTTGCGAGTGATTAATATTCCACACGGTGCCTATGAGTTAGATGAAATTAGTGCTTACTTGAAATCAAAGATACCCACAGAAAAATTTTTCATTAGGGCAAACAACAATACGCTTAAGTGTGAGATAAACAGTTCATTTGAGATCTATTTTACTAAAGAGAGTAGCATTGGCCGCATGCTCGGGTTTGAGCCTAGAATACTAAAAGCGAATGTTCTCCACACATCTGCGTTAGACATCCAAATAATTAAACACACTAATCTGCATGTGGAGTGCAACATTATAAAGGGATCTTATCGAAACCGTAAACCTGCAAAGGTAATATACGAAATTGACGTTTCCATACCCTCGGGCTATCGTTTGGATAAAGTTACAACCAACACTCAATATTTAGAAATAAACACAGACATAATCAGTAATATAACAATCAAATTGACAAATCAAAAGGGTGAGTTAATAGACTTTGGTGAAAGTGAACCATTCACAGTACGCTTAGAACTAAAAGAACATGGGTCTGCGAATTAATCACAGGACATCTTCATACAAAAGACCCAATCAACCTTCATTGCAGTTAACATCTGTAGAGAAATACTTTTTAACATCAATTGGATTGAAAGTTCTGAGTGACCAAACCATTAAACGTGTTTCAAAGCGTACATTTTAATAGAATTAATGTATCTCTAAGAAATGTTAAATTTGTTATGTGTAAGAGACCTTGAATGAAGTTTACTTTAATGTCTATCTCTTTTCCACAATGATATGTTCCGCTTACACACGTGAAGCTGAATGCATTTGTTTTATTGAACAATGGGTTTTCTTTGTTACTAATGCATTTACATTCTTAAAAATTTGTAGGAATGTATAAAAAAAAATGTAATATTCAAGCTAATAAAGACTTTCTTTGTATAAAACACACAATGCATCTGCATTCTTAAAAATTATTTTTAATCACTTTAAAACTTGCCAAAACTACATCGCATAATTAGTAATACTTAATAGACTTTAATGAAAATGTGTATGAAGAAAAAGGTTTCGCTATAAATAACAATAGGTTTGCATTCATAAGTATGTATGTAATTTAAAAAATGCAATATTTAATGTGAACAAGGATTTTCTTTGTATAACAATGAAAGCTTTTATAGTACCTTCTTGAAATATAAAGTAAACAAACTGTAAAAGGCGTAATTAATAACAATTAATTTAAAAGTTTGAGAAGAAATTTATATAAAAGACATCATCCCTTTAGTAAATCTTTAATTACTCATCAACCCTCATTGCATCTACACAATGACTGAATCATTAAACATCTTTCAAAACGTACATTTTGATGATGCTATAATTAAATCAGATATTCACACCTATCTTCCGTATGGCTCTTCTAAGTATGGACCTTCCGAAGAAATACGCATTTTAATTCAAAGTCAGGATCTAATTACAGCTACTTATGATAGTTTTCTGTACATAGAAGGTAAGCTGAAGAAAGAAGATGAAGGAAAATCATGCAACTTAACCAATAATTTCCCCAACTTCCTTTTCGAAGAGATTCGTTATGAGTTAGGCGGTCAAAGAGTGGACGTTTGCCGAAATCCCGGCATAACATCTACACTTAAAGGATATATTTCTTATACGACAAGCAAGAACAAAGCATTAAGCCATTTGGGGTGGTCACCAAAGAATGATGAACCATTACAAGTAGAATGCGATGAGGGAAATGGAGAAAAATCCTTTACAGTATGCATACCATTGAACCACATATTTGGAATAATGGAGGATTATCGTCAAGTGATCGTGAATATGCGTCAAGAGTTGATTTTAATTCGATCTAGAAGCGATACAAACTGCTACTATGGTGACGTTGATGCGGAAATAACCCTAAATAAAATTCAATGGAAAGTACCACACTTAACCCTTAGTGATGCCGCGAAACTGGACTTGTTTGAAGGAATAAATAAGAATTCTATTGTTACTGTTCCATTTCGTCAATGGGAGTTATATGAATTACCGGCTTTAAAACAAGCAACCTCTTGATATATGGCCAATAAAAACGTCAACGCAACTGAAAAAACCGCGCTGGATAATTGTTGCATTCCAACAAGGTAAAAGGTACACAAAGTCTGCAAGAGCCGAAAATTTTGATCACATTAACATCAGGAACCTTAAAGTACATCTGAATTCAGAGTATTATCCCTATGAAGCAATGCATTTGAACTTCAGTGCTAACCAATACATACCTGCCTATCGCAATTTTTTGAACTTCCGATGTGACTACTATGATGAAGATAATACAGATGCGTTATTCAACTACACCGAATTCAAGTCATGTCCAGTATTTGTAATGGACTGTTCTAAACAGAATGAATCCTTAAAAAACTCAACAGTAGACATCAAATTGGAAATGGAATCTCTAACACCTTTCGATAATGGAATCGTTGCCTATGGTCTTATTCTCCACGATGCTATTGTGCAGTACAACCCACTCACCGGAGAAGTGAAAAAATTATAATCTGTATTATATAAATAAAAATGTTGTTATTATTCGTTTAGTTTCATTTCATCCCTCAAAGATGAAAGTAGTTGCGCAGAAACAAAAACTTCCAATTCAAAATCATGACTTTGATGAAAAGTCTGGTACTTCAAAACATGGCGATTTACTTCCTAATAGTATACGTGGCATTACATGTGGCCCCTCCAACTGCGGCAAAACAAACGCAATGATTAGTTTGCTTACTGAGAAAAACGGTTTGAAATTTAAGCATGTATACGTATACTCCAAGTCATTAAATCAAAACAAGTACAAACTTTTACAGGAAATCCTACTTCCGATAAAGGATATAGGTTACTTTACGTTCAGTGATAATCAAGATGTGATTGAGCCGAATTGTGCAAAAGCAAACTCTATCTTTATCTTTGATGATATCGCCTGTGAAAAGCAAAATAACATAAGGGCATATTTTTCTATGGGTAGACATAACGATATTGATTGTTTCTATTTGGGTCAAACTTACAGTAAAATTCCAAAGCAATTAATTCGTGACAATGCGAATCTAATTATATTATTTGAACAAGATGAATTAAACCTAAAACATGTGTATGAGGATCATATAAGCCCCACCATAAGCATGACATTGTTTCGGGATATGTGTTCAAAGTGCTGGATAGATCCGTTTGGGTTCATAGTCATAAATAAGGATGCTGAAGTCAATAATGGTCGCTATAGGAAAAGGTTTGATGAATATATAATACCTTAGCCTGATTTCAGTGGTTTAGTAGTTACACATCCGTTTAGGTATTAACAGCCATTTTGCTACAATGGATAATAAGGAGATGATATTAAAGCGAAAAATTATTCAGGCTCGTAAAATAATACAGCAGAAATACAACAGTCTTAAAACTACCCGCATTGATAATGAAAGAACGTTTGAAAGTACTTATAAACCTCTAATAGAACCCCTAACTGAAATAGCGAATAAAATGCATCCTGATAAGAAAACAAAGGAGTCCGTTAAACCCAAAAACTCGCCTTTGTTCATATTTCGAAGAAAACATGCTACTACTAGCCCGCTAGCACACTAATTAGCAACGAAGACAAGCCCCCTAGCTCAACTTCCGCTGTTTCAAATAAATCCCACTCCTCGTACACCACCTTTCCTAGAAACATCTGTTGTAGGAGAGATTACTACCGAGGAAGAAGAACCTCTTAGTATCACAGATGATTCCTGTAATGAACCCATCTCTGAAGGATTTTGTCGAGCAGTACCACGAATTACCTCGTATATATGTTGAACGTATTATGAGGGAT
This sequence comes from Vesta saturnalis, assembly GCA_036346205.1. NCBI lineage: Eukaryota > Metazoa > Arthropoda > Insecta > Coleoptera > Lampyridae > Vesta > Vesta saturnalis. Next base: position 504,108 of record JARFJB010001352.1, on the reverse strand, counting down.
CTTGAAGGTGCTATTGATCACACTTATGGAGTCCACTACGACGCCAAAACAGACAAATGGGCAATTGGTAATACCCCCATCACAATTAAAGGAAAGGATATAATCATTAATGGTGTCACGTATAAAGGGACTCCAGGTTTATATGATCTGCTTATTATGAATGAACCCGATTTAAATCTAGTAAATTCAAAGGATAGAAAGAATTATAAACGTATTTTAGTAGCTACGAATGTTGCAAGGCGAGATTATGATGTAAGTGGACAGATTCGAGGAAGCCGCAGCAAAAAGTATACACAAATAATTAAACCCTTGCTGTCATCACCCTCAACTCAGGGAGGTGGAGCTATGTTTTTTAAGGAATTAACAAACAGGCCGATTGAATATAAGTATTGGAATGATGTATATGAACTAATTCGTGATCTAGAAGTATTGTGGGCAGAAAAATTGGCTGGAAACACCGGTGTCGTAAATGATATAATATCAATTGTAGAGGAATTGTATGAAGATGGATACATTGAAAGACTAAACACTAGTTTTCTGAACAATATAAATCAGACTGCATTGATGTCGACATATCATAACTAAAATGCCTCTTGATAAATTTGAACGGTCACATGCCCAGTATCAATTTAAGAAATTAACCCCTCAGTTTCAACTTATTGATGATAATCAATTCGATATCGAGAATAAGAGACTCAGCAATGTTGCCAACCCCATAGATCCTCAAGATGTCATCACCAAGCAATACTATTTATCGGCAAGGTTGAATTTGGATGGAAACCGTTTGACCCAGTTGGCGGATCCGGAAGAAGATGGTGATGCTATAAGTAAAGGATACCTTGATTTTTGTCTGCAAGCAATTCAGAAAGCTGTTAAAGGAACTTTAACGCTTATCTAGTGTTGGAGGAAAAACTACATCAACTTAAAGAAATTGTGATCATGTCCAAATTACAACTCGTCAATGAATTGCACAAACCCGCAAGAAAAATTTTAAACGAAGGCGCACAATAATTAAGGGATATGATGACCTCTGGCAAGCAGATTTGGCGAATTTAACACATATGCCAAACAAAATAAGGGCTACAAGTATATTTTAGTAGTTATTGACTGTTTTTCGAAATACTTGTGGACCAAAGGATTAAAAACAAAACGGGCTTGAAGTTGCCAAGGCCATGCAGGCAATCTTCAAAACGGGCCGGAAACCTTCCAATTTGCAGACAGATGCAGGAAAAGAATTCTACAATGACCATTTCACTAAACTAATGCAGCGTTATGGAGTCAACCATTACTCCACCTATAGTACAAAGAAGGCAGCAATTGCGGAACGAGTGATCAGGACCGTTAAGTCTGCCCTATACAAGTCATTCAGCCTACAGGGTAAATATAAATGGATTGATACAATTGACACCGTAACGATGGATTATAACAATCGTAAGCATAGAACTACAGGAATGAAGCCCAAAGATGTCAGTGATCATACAAAGCTAGATGCTTACACTCACATAAAAATAGTTGATAGGAATCGTTATTGTGTGGGTGACATAGTACGAATCAGTAAGTTTAAAAGTATTTTCGCTAAAGGATACACCCCCAATTGGTCAAGTGAACTATTCAAGATTGTGAAAGTTTGCATTACTAACCCAACCACCTACATGTTGGAGGACATGAAAGGATCACCAGTGCTGGGAGGCTTTTATGAATATGAATTACAGAAAACAAAGTATCTGGATGTGTACCTTGTGGAAAAAGTGCTTCGCTCCAAGAATAATAAGATATTCGTAAAGTGGTGGGGATTGGATGAAAGATCATGGATCAATAAAGACGATTTAGTTTTATAATATAGCTGTAGGGATTGTAACTTTTAGATGAATTAAAACCACATAAAACAATTATAATTGTATTTATTTAAATATTACATCATCTTATAAACCTAAAGTTTTTCTATAATCGTTTAAATTACTAGACGGCCATATTCCCAAATCTGGTCCATCCCAAGCAGGAATCACCTTTCTCAATGTTTTCCAAAATCCAATTCTATGGTGCTCCTCATTTTCCCATGGTTGAAACTTATATGTAATGTTTTGTTCCAATAATACTTAGCATAATATGCTGCTGTCTCGATACATTCACTTAGAGAAAGTGTCTTTATAAACAATATTTTGTACGCTAACATTTTTACACAATGAATCACCCCATAATAACTTGTATATGTACATTTTAAGGTAAATTCATGTCAAATCCTATCTATATCATTAGAGGTTAACGAACCTTTATCGGTACACAAGTTCGTAAAACTTTTAATTGTATTGTCTAAGCTAATTTTTCTATCAAATAATGTCTTAATAATTACTTCATTTGCACAACAGTTAAAACACTCAATATGTTGCAATATATTCAATATAAATGTATAGTTTTCAGGAGAGGTCAAAGAACGCTTCAGGTACTTTCTGTAGATTTGTTTACTAAAAGTTGTACCCCCAGGGTCTAGTATCAGTGAAATCAAAATTTACTAAGCGTTTATCATCATAAGGATTGAGTATGACTTTATTTTGTTTAATGGTAAACACATTATGTTTCTTTGATCTTATGAGGTGTTGATAGCGCCTTATTACGCCACCATCAAATAAAACCTGTTTATAATCATTAATAGTGATCTGCCTCACGCTTGCGCTGGTAGAACCCTTTGATTTTTTTACAACCTTTTCATCAACCGCGTAAGCATACATTTTTGCACGAAGTCCTACAAATTCAACCATAATTTTGCCATGATTTTCATCTTTCATTAAGCCGGGGACCTTTTTATTTACTAATGGAAGTCCAAAGATGTTGTCGGGACTATAATCAGATGTATCGAATTTATCAATGTCCTCTTTAATACATTCATAGATATCGGGAACCGAAAAGGCGTATATGAGACTATCCGTATCCGTGTACAAGAGCTTAGCACTATTATGGAACTTGGGTAGCGTGTAACCGTAATGAAAATTATATAAAAAAGTTTTTGAAACGTCTAAAACACTGAATCCTGCATATATAGGTTTATTGAAATATACTTCAAGCTTATTCATTTCAATGATAAGCATATCATTGTCAAATATTGTACAACTATGAAAATTTGGTTTTGATATGTAAGCACGAGCACCATAGCGACCCTCCCATTTCGATACTAAACGTATGTCTTTATGTTTACTTACATTTTCCATCAGCTTCCGAAAACATTATTAATCATTAATTTATAGAAATTTTATCGAATTCATTTTGAGATTGCTGACGCATGGCTGTATTTAAATCTATGTATTTTTTAACCACGGGGACTGTTTAAAACGTAATATACGGTGTACTTTTACCAACTTCAATCCATATTTTAAATATACTTTTAAATTTCTGTAATGAATTACATAATTACGTTTTGGATACAAGGTAAGCAGTAATTTTTCATTTTGGAATCAGGCGTGGGTGGAACCATATGTTCGGGTGCCAGCGGTAGATCACTGTGACTCTCATGTAATTCTATAGGATAGTCTAAATCACACTCGACTATATAACCAATTTCCGAATCATCAGGATGGTTTATTACATCTAAACTTTCAAAATTAGCTTCATCAACAAAAGAAAAATCGCCAAATGGTAGAAATTCTGACATGGCGGCTCCATATAAATTATTCACGTCGTAGTACATTAAATACACACTTTCGGAGGTGGGATCAAATTTTTCCCCCATGTACTTATTGTTAGCTTTAGCATACCGATTTGAACATTGAGCTACACCACCTCTAATCCCTCTTTCAATAGACATTAACATGTCAATGTCTGTAAATAATTCTAACTTTACTTGTGTAATTTTAAGCATAGCATCGAATGCTAAACCGGGAGCTGTATAATAGTGTAGAGGATCAAGGTCGTAAGTACTTAAACAAGTTTGCCTAAAGTTTTCCAAAATATCTGCTAAAAGTAGAACGTCTGTTTTTAGATACAAATCGGAGTACTCCCCTAACGATTTAATGCTAAATTTGTTCCAAACGTTAACCGCATGCGCAAAACTCTCATCACTGATTCCCTCATTATTAAGATGACTGAAAAATGCTTCTTTAGGAGGGAGCGTGGTCTCATTCAATTTATCCCACGTATCAATATACTCATAAGGAAACACACCTTTGCGAACTACTAGAGAAAATTCCTCCTCATTGTTGCAACTAGCGCGGGAAATAATTTTTTTACTATCCTCCAAATAGTCTGACAACTTTTCAATACTACTGCTCATAAATCTGAAAGAGTCAATAAATCTAAACTTAATTTTGGTGCCTTCCATTACCTTTTATGGGTAGCAGTGAAATCAAACCGGGAACACTAGCCAATTCTCTAATGATGAAATGAGAATCATAACCTGATAAATTATGGAACACAACTGGCAGAATGTGGGAGTCCGTATAGTTTAGGTTACACGCCTGGTACGCTGCCCCCCGAAATGCTCCCGTAAGATGATTATGGTCTCTAACTTTTATATCAGAAGTAGTAAATGGTTTTCGACAAATGTGACAAGCCGTGGCGCTTTCAAATTGCTCAACCTGACTGAGACCTAAAGTAGCCATAGGAATTATTTGATTGATTATTTCGGTAGCCCAATGTGCAATACTTTGAAGCTTGTTAACAAACCATTGAATGCAATCCTTTCCTGTATAAAGACTAAATCGGGATAAAGAATCATCATATAAACACTTCAAATAGTAAGCAATACTGAAAGGTGTGTGTTTGGAGTGAAATAGAGTATTACCTTCGATACCATTTGCACACTTCTCTAAAATACTTTCTAAATCGGCATAAATGACAAATGGCACCTTTTCTTGGAATGTCAAATTTTTGAACTGTAAATTCATTTCCGCTTCGGTAGGCAGCCTAGTAGAGCATTGATTAAGTTGCTGACAGTGGATGGTATGTTTTTGTAGAAGGCGATCTGAAGAAAAATGGTTCAAGAATCGGTAACAAATAAATTGCTTGCGGTTGAAATTCGATATCTGTTTTGAAAATAAAGCTGACATATTTTTAATCCATGTGAAATGGTATACAGTGTTATCCGCGGCCTGATCGGAAAGTATTAAAAGATTTATGGGTTCTCTATCGCTTTGCTGATTACTCAATACAAAGGGTATCATTTATGCAGTACAAATTAATTGCGAGGTTGTTTAGTTTCTCAAATTTTTTTACATCATCCAATTGAATGGGGAAGTGAATTGAATCAAAATTCAAAACGTCTAGAAAATGAGGATAGCTAGAAGTTCGGTTTGAGTTTTGTGAAGCAGGATATAATGCCGAAACAACGGCCCACAGGAAGCAAAACTCATCGTTATTTTTAACATTAACAACAGCATGCTTTACTGCTATGAAGCGAGGAACTTTAACATAAGTTGAACAACCACCTCTGAATGGGACATAGCTATTAATATTTACTTTTAAATGTAAGATTTCATGTACTGCCCAACCGGAATCCCTTTCAGAAAACTCCTCTAATTTTATCCGTAACTTATCATACACGTTTTCATTGTACCAGACACGTACATTGGTTGAAATATCAATAACGCAATTTTTTGTGGCAAAAGTCTTCAACTCAATACTATAATTTTGGGGTTGCATGAAATTGCAGCCTAAGACCACATTTACCTTTAGCATAGATTGCCTTAACATTAATTTCACCTTACGTGCAAAACTATTATATGCGTTTAGTAAAAATATCAAAGGGTCCTTAATGTTTGACATATTGATTATAATTCCTGTAAGCAGCCTACCATTAAAACATGAGTCTAGGGGGTACCAACGTAATTTATGCATACCTTTTTTATCGACAATTCCACTACCAACCTTCTCTGAAGCGTTCTTTAACCGTCTCAATCTAACCAGACAGCACTTGAGCAATGCTAAATTGCTCTCAAGCTTAAGCAAGCTTTCATTGGTCTCATAATAAATTTTATGTTTAATTATATCTTGCAATAGCTTGATATTGGTGTTAACTATACGGATGTGCCTGGAAAATTCCTTTTTTGTTTTCAATAAGGGAACAATGCGCTTTGTTAAATTAACCATCTCACGACTACTTGGCATACTCATAGCTAGCAATATGAAGCACACACGTAACAATGAACTTTTAACAAATTGCTCTTCACAACGGTTCTAGTCACGATTGTAAAAATATGATGCACAAATTGGTGAGTAATAATAGTTACTCTTTACGTTTAACAAATTGCTCTTCGGTTTACAATAAAACTTTTAGTCAGGATTGTAAAAATATGATGCACACACTGGTGATTAGTAATAGTTGGTTTTTACTTTAGGTAATTTGTTGTTGTGACGATTGTAATGTATCGACTGACGTGGGACTGTTCTTTGTCTACTTATATAGAGATAAGATCGGGTAAGGTCGGATAAGTTCGGATCACCTTTTCATAAGCTACGACTCAACAATGACTCGTCTTTGTTCTTTTACCTTGAAAATTGTAAGCATAGACTTTGAACCGTTGAACAATGCATCGTCTTTGTTCATGATTTCTCAGAATTTTAGAAGCTATGACTCATCCATAACAATAGATCGTCTTTGTTCTCTCACCTTGAAAATTGTAAGCATAGACTTTGAACCGTTGACAATGAGCCCTCTTTGTTCTTGATTTTTCTCAGAATTGAGATGTAGATAACAATCTATTTTCGATCTGAACAATAGATCGTCTTTGTTCTCTCATGTGGCCTTGTAAACATAGACTTTGAACCGTCGACAATGCATCGTCTTTGTTCTTGATTTCCTAGAATTGAGATAACAATCTATTTCTAACTGAACAATGAATCGTCTTTGTTATCAGAGGCATATAAGCATAAACTTTAAATCGTTGACAATGAATCACCCCCTGTTTTGGGAAACGGACCCCCTGTTTTAGGAAACGGCTACCTGTTTAGGGGAACGGCCACCTGTTTAGAGCACTTGAGGGGGCGTGGCATTGCTTGCCTTGAAACATGCACCTCAGGGCTCTTGATTTCCTAGAATTGAGATAACAATCTATTTTTAAAATAACTGAACGGATCGTCTTTGTTCATTTCTCAGAGGTGTGACCTTATAAGTATAAACTTTTAAATCGTTGACAACGGATTGCCTTTGTTCTTGAAAGAGATGTATTTAGATAATAATCTATTTTTATAACTCGACCAGAAGAATGAATCGCTTTTGTTCTTTCACCTTGAAAATTGTAAGCATAGACTTTGAACAATGGATCGCCTTTATTCTTGATTTCCTAGAATTGAGATAACAATTTATTTTTATAACTCGACCAGAAGAATGAATCGCTTTTGTTCTTTTACCTTGAAAATTGTAAGCATAGACTTTGAACAATGAATCGTCTTGAGGGGGCGTGGCATTGCTTGAAACATGCATATACTTGCTTGAGACCGAGGGCAATGACTTTAAGGACTATAATCTAGTGACTTTTCTAGTTACCTTGAAGCGGGGACCTTGAAGAGGCGGGGTTACCTACCACATAACCTTAAAGAGAGTTACACACCTGTGGTCTTCAGCTACCCCTTGAAATAGGCAATGTTACCGACCTTGAAATCTAGTAACTTTTCTGGTGACTTTTTCCAAATCTGGTGACAAATCTAGTGACAAAAGTGAGCCAGGATCTGTATAGCTATACTACTAAAATGTTTCAAAAATTTTACAAGGTGAATTTGTGCTAAGTAATATAGATCCTGCAATTATTTTTGTTTTGGAATATGCGCCCATTAGATCTGTGGATGTAGAGCGAAGTTTTTCTATATACAAGAATATACTTTCCGATAGAAGCCAATCGTTTACTATACAGAATTTAGCAAAATATATAATTATAAAGTGTTTTGGTAATGTAAATAACAATAAACTAAATAATTTTTTATTGTCCGTTATTGTCTTATAATTTTATTGGTTAATCTCATTAGTCATTAATATTATAATTATTGTTTTATATGTATTGTATATGTATTATTTTAAAAATAAATGTTTAAAAATATATTGTGAATAAAATTTAGTGCATATGCTGCATATTTTTGTGCATATTTTACAGAACCAAGTGCATATTTTAAAGATTTTAGATGCATATATATGCGCATATTTTAACTAATTTGCGTGCATATAAATCAGAGCTCTACTTATAAATATGTACTTAAAATTATCATTTATTAAAGAATCAATTATTTTAGAACCTCTGACTAACAAGTAATTCTTAGTTCAAACAGCAATTCGATGAACCGCATTAATCCGAAAACGAGAATGCTAATTGAAAAATACTATAGTAGCATATAGGACGCTTGTTCCTGTTTCCCTTTCTTTTGGGGTTTTCTTTTTGCACGCACTTTACCTACCGTTTAATCCCAGCAAAATCTTCTAAAATTCAGCGTCATCTTCCATGGTATTCTACTTAACATTTCCATTAAATGTAATCTTTTAAGATCCGTTACTTTAGCATTAAACTGAGCAGTTGAAACTTCACTAGGAAAATTGACTCGTCTATTTTTGCCTCTTAACTTATCACGTCCCGTATGATGTAATTTAGGTTGCTTTTAATTCTCCTTCAAATGATTCCCGATAAAGGATTTTGAAAAGGTTTTCTTTTTTGTTTATTATGTGCTTTAATTTTGTATATGGTATGTTGATGCAAGTCAGTATAGATGCCGCTTACGTGTAGTTTAAATAACCAAATCGCCTCATCTGTACAGCTTCAAAAGTGTTGCCAATCTTTTGGTAATTAAAGATAAAGGGCTTCCAGTGTCGAGATATCTGATGTGTTTTTAGATGAAGCAATGTGCACAGTCTATTTCCTGGACATTACCATGTCCAGGCTCCACAAATTTTTGTTAAATAATTTCTAAATTAAGTTTTAGAGTGCAAAAGGCATTATTGAACTTTTGTTTTGTGGTACGCAACTATCCGATCACTAAACTAGTTTCATTAAATACGGTTCCTCAATCATAATTTTTTTAAGAATTCGAACTAATCCGCTGGCAATGCGAATTGCAGCTCTACCAGAAATAAATACGTGCCATATTGCGCCATAAATAGTACTATTCTAGTCCAAATGGGCAGTTAAATTATAACATGGCAACTTCGTTTTATAAAATGTTTTCCTACAATGGATTTTGGCAACGAGAAGACATTTGGCAAATCAAAAGTGACTACAATAACATTTTCTTAATTTATATATCCCAGTTCTATCTCTGTTTCGTTCATTTTCTTTTTTTTTTCTTCTCATATGCTCTTTGTGTAACGGTGTTTGTTGCTGTGCTGGTTCTTTTAAATGCTTGTATTCTTCACATTTTCCCAAAAGGTCTTTTGTCGGTTTGAAGAATCCTACCTAAATATTTCTGCATATGCAAGAGATTTGAGAGGAGAGGGTGTCCGTTTTACGAGTGCCTGCATGGGATCTCGCTTATCTTTAGATATAAACAGTCGGTTAAACTAAGGCAAAGTTACGCATGTTTATGTTGAACATTAATCTGAAAGAAAATTAGAGCTGTCATATTTTGTTTTTGGATTATTGCAAAAAAATTATAAATTAGGTTTTCGTTTTTATTTTTTGAGGCAAAAACCATTAAAGCTAGAGGTTTTTAACTAAAACATTATAAATGTACTTTTCACAATGAATATAAATCTGTCATCGTAATTTCCATGGCACCCTACACGCAAAAGGTACAACCAACTTTATTTCTTCTTATAGGCCCCATTTTGGATTTTCGCATTTTTATATCATAATAGTTCTGTCTTAAAGATATCAACGTTCGATTGTTTTAACGCAAATTCGACAGTCCCGCCATTATTTTCACACAACAAAGTAAAGTTTCCAAAGAAAATTTTTGTTACTATTAAAAGAGAAATATTAAACACAAGAAGAAAAAAATTATAAAAAAATTGGCCAAACCCCACTTCAAGGCACAACGCCGCTCTCTTTCTTAGATTAGCTATTGCTATTGAGACACCTCCTCTGATGTCATGTCTAAGAGTGGTAATAATTCTTCCACGAAGTTCATTCAGATCAGCTAGTAACGTTTTATAAATTCTATTTTTCATTGTCCCCCACAAATCGTAGTCTACAGGAGACAGATCAGGCTACCGAGCTCGCCAGTGTACGTCACCGTTATTAGCAATAACTCAATTAGGGAACATTTCCGACAAATATTCCCTAACCCATCTCACATTATGCGCCGGCGCGCCATCTTGCTGGAGCCAGATTGCAGTTAAGCGCTGAAGAGCAATATTATCCATAAAATCCGTTAAACACGTCCTTAAGAAATTGTCATCTTATGTGAGGAAATGCTGGCAAGAACATTTCGGAAAGCTGTACAATAGTGAGGAAAGTAAAACTGAAGGGTTAACTAAGGAGAATGTAGAAGGAATGGTGAATGAAACTGAGAAGGATACTGGAATAAATGAGGTAGAAGGAAGGTAGGAAGGTTGAAAAACGACATGGGAGCAGACGTAGGTGAAATCACTGGTGAAATGCTTAAGTATGGAGGTGCGACGCTTATACGAAGATTGTGTGAATTATTCAATGTATGTCTTATGTGTGGAAAAGTGCCGAGGGATTGGAAGAGCGGAATCATTGTACCATTGTATAAGGGTAAGGGGCACAAGAGTGGTTACAATAACTACAGAGGAATAAGTTTGTCCAGTGTACTAGTATTTGGAAGAATACTGATTGATAGAGTACGAGAAACTACACAAACTAAGATTTGGGATGTGCAAGGTGGCTTCATGCCAGTGAAAGGATGTGTTGATCAGCTGATGGCTCTCCAGCAGGTTATCAAAAAGTGTTTAAGTGTAAAAAGTGAGCTGTACTGTGCGTTTGTAGAAGTGGAGAAAGCATACGACAGTGAATAGGGAGAAGCTGTGGGAAATATTAAATGAATATGGCGTAAATAAAGGTCTAATAAACGGAATAAGGGCAGTATACAACGGTAGCCGGGCATGTGCTAGGGTGAGAGGGGGTGTGACTGAATACATTAATATTGAGCAAGGAGTGCGATAAGGCTGTGTGATGTCACCGTTGGTGACGTAAATGTACGACTTATGGTGTTTGCAGATGACAGTCTTATTAAGTGACAGTTCCTATGAGCTACAAACTGCTCTGAGAAAGTTTGATACAGTCTGTGAAAGTATGGACCGAAAGATAAACGTGAACAAAACTAATCTTGTGGTGTTCAATCGGGAAGGTGGAAAGGAGAGTAGTGTATTTACTCTGGAAGATGAAATTGTGGAGCAAGTGGACAAGCTGGTATGTCTGGATAGAATGTTTACTGCAGATGGTACAATAGAGGGCGAGTTTGGACGAAGGGTCAATGCTGGAAGGAAAGTGATTGAAAACATGTGGACGATAATGAGAAACGAAAGCATGAGTCTAGCTGCGAAACGAGCAATCTATAATGCGTGTTTGTTCCGTCAGGACCGTATGGAAGTGAAACATGGGTATGTCAAAAATGTCCGCTGGCAATGCGAATTGCAACCCTACCAGAAATAAATATGTGCCATATTGTAATGAGCCAGAATTGGGTAAGACAAATAAATTGTTATTTTAATAAAAATTATTAAGATAATGTTTAAATAATAATTCCAGTTCTAAATAAATGTAATCAGCACTTTTGCGTGCGCACCGGTACCCCACTTTCACGATGTTCAGAAACGTTGCGACATTTCCTACCTAAAACCCCACTCATTCACAAGGTTTATAAGCGAAAATTTTAACTTTTACATTGGATTGTGTTTGTAGAACGCTTCTCTACAAACACTCTCTCTCCTGCTTGTCCGTTTGTAATAATTTATTATTACACCTGAAATTGTATCTGTAGAACGCTTCTCTGCAAATACTCTCCTGCCTGCCCGTTTGTAATAATTTATTACACCTGAAATTCTATTTGTAGAACGCTTCTCTACAAATACTCTCCTGCCTGCCCGTTTGTAATAATTTATTATTACCCCTGAAATTCGAGAACATAACCGCCTGAACCACTCTTAAAGCAATTTCAATGAATTAAATAGAATTCTAATACTCCGAAGTATAACCATTTTTTACGAGAATAGTTGTAATACCTAGAAATTCCTATTAACAAACCATCCTTAAGAAATTAATTGACGTCAAAGAGGTTTTGCGTATTATACTGATCTTAGGTAGATTGACTGGTTAACACCGGCGGTCACCGGGATTATTATAAGGCTTCTTCTAGTTAATGGGGCTCTCTAAGGCCACGTCTGGTTGCTCACAACACGCGCATGTACCTCAGAAAACGACAATTTACAAATTATCCAGAACCCCTGTATATAGTTCTATATATTCAAAGTATCCGATACAGCTTTGAATAAATAGGATTTCTAAGATTCGTTAATTTAGACTATTGAGCCCACTGGCTTGGCTATTAACGAAATTATAAAACGAACACCCAATATATCCTGAACCCCCTGTATATAATCTCTAGAATTTGTTGATTTAGCTCAAGCTCCCTGATTGGCTATCAACACATTTTACTTCAAAGTAAAAGAATTTCTATTTTACAATAAGAAATCCAATAGATTAAAGCAATTTATTCTACGCTTTAGCTATTAAAACTTTAAGATAATTATTCTTAAAGAAAAGAAAACCCCCTTTCGCAAATAAGTACTCACATTCAATTAAAGTGAAAAGAATCATCCTCTTTATACATATAAACCGAAGGTCAACGTTCCAGTTTAGTAGTTTTAAATAAACTCTTATCAAATTTTCAACAACACATTGTCGAAAATATTCCTGTGTCATATGAGCCATTACAAACCTTAAATTGCGAATTCCAAAACATTGAATAACCCTTGTACATAATTAATTGTATATATTATTTATAGTAAATCTAGAATTAGTCTTTCCCTTAGTCCGTGTGTACAAGCCCTAAAAATTAAACACATCACACACAACCGTTGCCTAACACGAATTTGTATTAACACTAATCGTGTAATTAACAAATCGTGTGTAGGACCTGCTTTTCTTTAACCTGTTCCGTATTTCAAAACGTTACTTAAGAAAATTTAAGTAATAAAAGAGCCAGTCCACGATAAAAGTTTGAAATACACTCTAACCTCGAATTCAACAACATTGTCTTAAATGTAAATTATAATAACCAGAATAAACTTACCTGTCTAAATCACAGTAATCCTCCTTTTGAATTGTACACACACCCTTGTATTATTTTTACCTGAACACATTATTTTTGTTTACAAAGAAACAAAACCACAATTATTTCAATTTTGAACACTGCATTATAACGCGCTTGATTACAGGAAATTTCCAAACCGACGAGCCCGATACACCGGCGACACCTGTCCTGAAACGTTATAAATCTTAGGATTTATCGCCGACATTTCAACGACACCAACATTACTCTGAGGTACGGTGGGCTGCCGAAATACCAGGCGCTGTATTAGAAATTATTTTCCATCATTTTGTTTAATTTGAATACCTAATTGTTTTACCAGAATATCATTTTTTGTTGTATTATTATTATTATAATTCCTGCAGTTTGGTTTAAATAAATATATTAAACCTGGGTACGAAATTGTTTAACAGTTATATAAGTCTACAAACCCACTTCCCAAAATTCCTGACTAGCCGAGATTAAAAGAAATCCACATAGTGGTAATTAGAAAGGGTAACCCATAAAAGAAACCTGCTCAAAATTATGGCTCTTACAATATTGTGCCATAAATAGTACTATTCTAGTCCAAATGGGCAGTTAAATTATAACATGGTAACTTCGTTTTATAAAAATTTTTCCTACAATGAATTTTGGCAACGAGAAGACATTTGGCAAATCAAAAGTGACTGCAATAACATTTTCTTGATTTACATATCCTAGTACTATCTCTGTTTCGTTCACTTTCTTTTTTTTTCTTCTCATGGGCTCTTTGTGTAACTGTGCTTGTTGCTGTGCTGGTTCTTTTAAAAACTAGTATCCTTCACATTTTCCGCAAAGGTCTTTTTTCGGTTCGAAGAGTCCTACCTAAATATTTCTGCATATGCAAGAACTTTGAGAGGATTCTCCGTTGTTACTTTATACATGGTGTCGGTTTTTCTAGTGCCTGCATGGGGATCTCGTTTATCTTTAGAGATAAACAGTCAGTTAAACTAAGGCAAAGTTGCGCATTTTTATGTTGAACATTAATCTGAAAGAAAATTGGAGCTGTAATATTTTGTTTTTGAATTATTGCAAAAAAATTAAAATTTAGGTTTTCGTTTTTATTTTTTTATGCAAAAACCATTAAAGCTAGAGGTTTTTAACTAAAACATTGTGAAGGCACTTTTTCAATCTAAATCTGTCATTGTAATTTCCATAGCACCCTAGACGCAAAAGACACATCCAACTTTGTTTTTTCTTATCTTCGATTTTCGCATTTTTATATCAAGTTTTTTTTTCTGAATGCAATGATGTATCACACATAATTGTTCTGTTTTATAGATATCAACGTTAGTAGGTAAGATTGGAGACTTTTGGAACACACCACATTTCCAAGGTCCCACATTTCCAAGGTTGCCACAAAACCAAGGTCCCCACCGTACCAAGGTCAAAAAAGCGCAATGTGTGACCCAAATGCATATCATTACCACAAAACCAAGGTCGAAAACCCCGCTTTCCTGTTCCACTACTACAAGGCTATCCGTGTGACATATCATTACCACAAAACCAAGGTCACAAACCACGCTTTCCTGTTTCACAATTACAAGGCTATCCGTGTGACATATCATTACCACAAAACCAAGGTCACAAACCCCGCTTGTCTGTTCCACAACTACAAGGCCATCCGAGCGACCTAACGCGCTTTCCTGTTCCACAAGAACATCCGTGTGACCTGGTTGCTACTCTATACCCCACTTGTATGTTTTTGCCCACCCACAAAAGAAAAGAAAACGATATGTTAATATATTTAATTAATGTAGAAGCATGTACAAATGTATTACTCAGATATATGATTTTCTTTAGGAATAAAACATTTTGATTTAGTACAAGTGCAGAAGGTCCTTCCACTTCCGTTTCAGTACATCTGCGCGGACGTGGTGCGAGGAGCTGAGCATACGTGCAATGTGGTGCTCATCGTAGATGTTCCTGTAACGGATTGACATCTGGCTGCCATCGGTTTATTCTAACCCCACACATGAAACATTCAACCGTATCGTCTGAAGATGTGGAAATGAATCCTGCTGCAGCAAGCGATGAGGGTGAGTGAACTCCAGACCATGTTCGATACGTTAGTAATCGTTTATCGAAACAGTTGTAATACTGAGGATAATAAAAGTTTGGGTCGCACATGTTAACATCAGCGAAAACAGTATGATACTGACAGGAACTAATGTATTCTATGCAATATATACAACATATATACAACATATATACAATATGTACAATATGTACAATATATACAATAGATAAAATAGATACAGTAAAAAAGACTACTGGCTACGTAGACACCTCATCACACAGTATACATGAGTCATCATCGTACACATCGTATAACTGTGTGAGGCGCCTACACGACGAGCACCAATAATATTCGTGCGACAGGTGGTATCGCGCAGTCCAGCGCTCCATATGCATATGATGGTCCACTACGCGGTAATCTCCTGGTTTCAATCGGGCGAAACAGCAATGACACAAATTCATGAAGTCCATCAGATGGTATCGAACATATATTGATACAATGTGGGCATATGCTGTTACACGGCTTGCCGAAAAGTGCTCGCGTATTACCTTGCTCATTTCGGTATACCACGCTGAATTCCACTGAACCAGTTCATAATTATTTCGTAGCACTTTGGTTATGGAAGCCGGTAGTATTCCTTCCTTTTCAAAATTTACCCAGTTCGGAATTAATTGACACGTCCGTCGCGTACTAATTTGAAATAGGGTTTGTGGTTGGTACATTATAGGAGTCTTCCAATCGTCTTGCACTGGAGTAACTGACATAGTGAAGATCGGTAACTATAGTATATGTAAAAACCCTTCGTTTAAGTATACGAATAATACTGAGTGGGGTATGTAACCTTGTGTGTGACTTGTTGTGGCAAAGTGGAACAACCTTGGAAATAAGTATGCCTAGAATCCTTGAAGTAGTGGTGAATACAAGGTTGGAAAAAATCAAAATGAGTAACAGCCTTGAACGAAAAGAAAACCTTGAAAAGGTGTAACCGACAAGACCGCTAAAGCAATGTGTGGTATAATCGTGAAGGTCACGTAAGTAGCCTTGAGGAGGGTACATAGTGGGAGAGTGTCATATATAAAAGAGAGGGAATGTATGTAAAGCCAGTATCGTATATAATGGATAACATCGTACGTCAAGCCATAGAAAAGGCGAAGATTCTCGGTGCTATAAGTTCAAGTAAATATTGCGATATTTTGCTTAATAATGTGCATTATTTCTTAAATAAAAGTAAAACAAAGTTTGTTAGTGTCGGTCTATCACCCAAATTTGGATTTGAGCCAGTCGTAAAACTAGGTGGAACGAAGAGTGGTGGAGTGGTGTTTGACAAGCAGGAATGGCGTATACTTATGGATAATCAAGGGTGATTACTAATTATTTCTACAGTCCTGAAGGAACATGGCTACCTACCAAACTGGGATCGAAGACTGTCTCGTACGAAAATATTAACAAGAAAAAATTATACGCCTCTGTGATAGTGACGAAATTGATATCTATTTAGGATGGGAGTCTATAGAACAGTTATGGAAGCTTTTGAAGATAATATATTACCGATTGAGTTGGCAGATACTGTGAACTTTCCAGAGTTTTATAAAACCTAATACAGTCGACAGCGACAATTCCTGAATGTAACATTCACCAAGTTATAGGTCCATTGCATGATGTATTTGAGGTCAACATAGCCTGCCTTCTGGAAATGGAAGCATTTGCCAAGGAGAAACTATATATGGATATGGATCTTGCCAATCCTATAACTGAAAGGGGGGGGGGGTAACGCGCTTGTAGTCAATAGTGGATAGTATTAGATGTTAGTCAATATGTGGATGTGTTATAGTGCGGAGTCGTGGCCTAAAGCTGTAGATAGTGTTAGTGCAGTCCAAAGACTAATATGCCAGTTACAATCATTAGAATTCGATGCTGATCATGAAAAAGTGTATGGAATGGGTAGATTTAGTGATGAATATTTAAATAATCTAGTTAATAAGTATGGGGGAGAAATACGCCTTTGTGAAAATACTTAACATCGCATGTAGGTGATATAGAGTGTATTTGTTGTATAAAACGATTAATAGAAGACCTTAAAGAAATATCATTGGAGCAATTTATACACGAAATAGAAAGATATTTACCGAATTTTGAGCCATCAGATGACGACTCACCCAGTGAAGAAGGTGTGCATTAATGAGTCCAAAACGTAGTTCACTACATAGTAGTATGGGAGTTGGGCACAGACATGCGCGAAAAGGAGAATGGGAACAAATAGCTAGAGATTCTGCACGATTTAAAAAAGAAGAGATGACTGTGGTAATATAATTTCACCAATTCTCGAAAAACAGCATCGTGAATGTGTGTTTATCAGACGCTTTAGTAGTATGTAGTGATATATATGTATAGGATAGTTTTAATAAAAAAAAGTAAAAAAAGATCTGTTTATTGCATATTAATATTACAGTATATATATTTAAGGTTAATTAGCGTATCACACAATGTCTTTGGTAGAAATCCAGGAATTGTGAGAAGTATCAAGACCCAACCACTTAACGAGAGCTTTATTCCCTTGACGTCGGATGACACGTTCAACTAGATGAATGTCTGGATGTATAACACTTTGTAGTTCGGACTCATAGAACCGACCTTGAATCTCTTCATCTCGACTATCACGTAATGTGTAGGTGAGTGGGCTTGAACGTTTAACTGTTGATATTCGAAAGACTTCGTAACTCCAATTAGGTGCGTACCCCTTAGAGAATATGCTTCTATGTTTGCTAATGCGTACATGTTCCCCCACTTTAAATTTAGGTGTTTTACGGTCAAGAATTTTTTGACATTTTAAATGTTTTGAAATAGATGCACTATTTTTTTCCGATACATCTACCGGTTTGTATCCAGTTGTTCTATGCTTTCTTGAATTATACTCGGCGACAATGTGCGGTTATATTGATAGTCACTTATAGGATCCTTGCATGCTGAAGGTTTTCCACATTATTGCTTTAAGGGTGCGATTTACACGTTCGACTATACTACTTTTCAAGGTGGAATAACTACTGTAATGATTGATATTAAATTTTTTCATTACTTTTTTGAATTCAGCATTATAGAACTCAGTTCCCATATCAGTTTGTATATGTGTAGGTGTCCTTTTCAAACCAGACAAATGTTTATCCATTACATCCGCGACCAGTTTACCATTCTTGCGTTTGATGGGAAAAGCCCAGACATATTTAGAGAATGCATTTATTATTACTAAAATGTATCGAAATCCTTTATTCATCCGAGCATATGGTATCATTTCTACTAAATCAGCTTGAAATAGATCATTTAAACCTTTTAGTACAACACAACGCCGCGGAAAATTTCTTCTTGCAGGTTTGTGCAGTTCTTCAACAACATCGGCTTTACTCATTTTTTGTGCTTTGATTTTACTACGAACTCTACGTTGAATATCGTTGCAGTTGAAAACGTTACAAATGTCGGCATGGTAACACGAATTACATCGTTCCTCTTAAGAGGTTGACCAATTACATCCTTTGCCAGCCAAAATGTTGTACCATCTATGTTAAGCTCAAGAGTTGGTTGACTCCACCTGCAATGTACTATAGTACCGTCGTTAGGAGTAATGTCATAATTTTTGATAGGTAATTCTGTATCTTGCGGAATGAAACGGATGTCACCCATTATGGTACTAAACCACGACTTGTATGACGCTTATATATATATATATATATATATATATATATATATATATATATATATATATATATATATATATATATATATATATACCACGTGCAGAAAGTAGTTTAGTAGTGAAGTGTCAGTCAGTGTGGTATGAAGTATACATCCCAGCGTCAGAGGAAAAAAAGGTTCAGGATTAATTAATACTTTAATAAATAAATTACCCGTGGAGTTGCATATACCCGGATATCGATATTGTGGGCCAGGCACCCGTTTACAAAACGATTAGCTCGTGGCGACAAAGGTATTAACGCATTGGACGAAGCGTGTAAAGAACACGATATTGCATACTCCCAGTCAAACGATCTAGGACAACGACACATAGCAGATAAGACTTTACAACAAAAAGCTTGGAATAGATTTCGTTCTACCGACGCTACCTTTGGAGAAAGGGCAGCTGCATTAACCAAAGCTGGCATAATGAAAGGAAAACGGACAATGGGAATGGGTGGCAAATCACGGAAAGGACAAAAGAAATTAGGAATGGGAAATAAATCACGACGAAGGAAGCATTCTCGCAGAGCAATTTCGTTTAACAAAGCAGTCCTTCTATCCCGACGTCGTGTTGGTGGTAAACTTCGATCATCTTTAAAAGCGACAATACAGCAAGCCTTGAGCGCTCTAAAACACAAAAAAATTATGTCACCCAAGAGCAGAATATTACCAATACCAAAACGTGAGGGATTCATACCTCTTATTCCCCTCTTTGCAGCATTAGGAGCTTTAGGGTCTCTAGGTGGCGGTGCTGCGGCAGTCGCAAAAGCGGCAACTGACGCAAAAGCTGCGACAAAAACGTTAGACGAAACCAAACGACACAACCTAGCAATGGAAGCAGCTGCATGAGGAAAAGGTTTATACATAAAGCCATATAAACGAGGGTTAGGTTTATATTTACAACCGTATTCAAAAAACTCCCACTGAAGCTACCACGTCACGCCTTAAGTAATGTTGAGCTATCAAAATTTGTGGAGCAATTACAGATTCCCTATTTTAGAGGGATATATATGCGAGATAACTTACCTACACGAATCCATGCGAATGAATGTGGTATTGTGAATCTGGATGATCAAACTAACAAGGGTACACACTGGACAGCTTACATTAAGCGTAACAGGCATATTACATATTTTGATAGCATAGGACATATTAAACCACCCTTTGAATTACTCCACTATTTTAAAAGTGATGGTAGCAGAAACACAAATTGAGTATAACTTTACCAAGGTTCAAGATTTTGATACATACAACTGCGGTCATTTAGTCTTACACTTTTTATATGACTACTCGTACTGATTTTCAGTAGTCGTTACGTGATCGTAATGTCGTACACATTTACATTTACCGGCAAAAAGTGTATCTTGCAAGCAACCTTTAATCCACCGATTTTTCTTGAGAATGAGTCGGAATACGTAATGGGATTGACTAGTTTTGAATCTTTCAATGCTATACAGAATGTTACTTCAAAGAATAACCAACTCGTATTTGGAAACGATAAAATTACAATACCACCAGGATCATACGAAATCGCGGATGTGAATAAATATATTAATGAGTTATTGAGAAGATCGAGAGCATTTATGCATTTACAAGCGAATAATAATACTATGAAAGCAAGTATGAAAGCAACCCATGACATTAACTTCAATGTGGAAAATTCGATAGGACCTATGCTGGGATTTAATAAAACTGTTTACTAGGCTCATAAAGTGCATACCTCTGATACTCCTATTAACATTATCAAAATTAACTCATTAATTATCGAGTGCAATATAACAAGTGGTAGTTTTAAGAATGGTGAAACATCACACATAATTCATCAGTTCTTTCCCAGTGTACCAGCGGGTATAAAATAATAGAGTCCCTCAACATGTCATCTATCTACCTATCAATACATCTACCATTTCGACAATAACACTTAAAATAGTAGACCAAGACGGAGATCTCGTCAATTTTAACGGGAAGTCATAACGATAGGACTACATTTAAAGAAAATATGGTGACGCGCTATAACACATGCGCATGTACCCAGTGCAAATCAAACTATAAAAGATCAAAGTGTGGAAAGGTGAGAGTCAGTAAGCGTTCAGCGCCCAAAGCATTGACACCGCAGAACAAAGCATTATTGGAAAGTCTCGGCTTTACAGTACTACAATGAGTATATTAAACGTAATGAAAAAGTTGTCGTTGATAATGCTATCGTTAATTCCGAACTGCACACCCATCAGCCATACACTACCAGATTTGGAAACAATGATGAAATCAGGATACCCATTCAGGAAGACATGTGCACTTTACCATCCGAAAGCTATGTGTACGTAGAGGGACGATTATTACGTCAGGATGGTACTGTCTCTAACACCGCAAGGTTCGTTAATAACGGTATCGCATTTTTATTCAGTGAAATTAGATATGAAATGAATGGAATAGTGGTAGATTCCGTAACGAAAGTAGGATTAACGTCGACAATGAAAGGATTGGTATCATTGACGTCCAATGATCTCGCCCGTCATAAAAATGCAGGTTGGTTTCCTACTGCAAACAGTACACTAACAAATGCTCAAGGATACTTTAACGTTTGTATACCGTTGAGAATGCTACTTGGCTTTGCGAAGATTACAATAAAGTGATTTTGAACATTAGACAAGAACTGGTATTAATTCGTAGTAACACTGATACCGACGCAGTAATTTCTACTGTAGAAGAAGCATTAAAAGTTAACATAGATAAGATATATTGGAAAGTTCCACACATCATTCCAGCATTAGCAGAGGAGTTGGCGTTAACGAAATACATTGATAAAAATGTAAATACGCCAGTAGCATTTAGAAGTTGGGAAACCCACATATATCCCGCCGTTCCAGCAACAGATAAGCATACATGGGCAATCAAAACATCTACTAGTATAGAAACACCTAGATACATTATTATAGGATTTCAAACTGGGCGAGAGAATGATGTTATGCAGGATACGAGCAGATTCGATAAATGTGCACTAAATAATATTCGCGTGTTCCTGAACATGGATCGTTATCCGTATGACAATCTCAACGTTAATTATGACAACAATTGCTTTGCTACGTTGTATGAAATGTTTGCTAAATTCCAAATGTCGTATTACCAAAGAGAGGGCAACCATTACTCACCCACGCAATTTACCACATCTGCACCGTTGATTGTCGTAGATTGCTCAAATCAAAAAGAAACATTACACTCTAAAGCAGTAGTTCTTCGTGTGGAGTTTGAAACAGCGGCAAACATAGCTGCCAATACGACAGCATACTGTGTTATACTCCACGATCGTTTAGTTACATACAACGCGTTAACCAAAGCAGTACGACAGTTGTAATACAATGTCCGTCATAGTCGATGTACAAGGGTTTAAAATTTCAAAAGCTTTTATACCAAAAGAACTCGCCATTTATAATGGGAAACAAATTGCCCATTTTATTTTTAAATCACCGTATCCCTGGCATACATTGGATGCAGAGAGTCGTCGTCAAGCTACTTGGTTAATACATAACCAGCACTGTATTAAATGGGAAGAAGGGTATACACCAACACACCACTTTCGAAGAATACTGAGAGATTGATTCAGCCAACAGATTCTGTCTATGTCAAGGGCAGAGAAAAGCAGATTACATCAGAAAATTTGTGACCCAGCCTGTTATTGAACTTGAGGAAAGTCCACCTCTTCCTGCTATGGAACCCGTTTGTTACTTTCACTGTGAATCATTATGTCACTGTGCTTTGGCTACTGTATCATTTATATATATATATATATATATATATATATATATATATATATATATATATATATATATAATGCAATAAGTCTTGTACACATTTTTAATAAAAAATAGTAAATAGTCATTCTCGTTTTTTTTTTTTTTTTTTTTTGATTTATATCACACAGTATTTGTATAGCATATATTCTCTTACTAATGAATTAGTACATAATATTAATATATGTTAAACAACTAAAGGAATAATACAACTTATTATTAATATAAGTTTCATTATGGAGAGAATATAGAAAAGAAACTAGCAAGTGTCAGTACCCAAACTATTCTTCTTCCGGTTAATATAAATTCATTTGCTTAGCAACATGCAATAGTTCGCTCAACGGATCAGCATTCTCCAATTCCGGTATTCGCCAATGCCCCCATGCCAATGTAGAACACGTATCACGTAGTCGATATCGTTTGTCATCCTGGGACCTAAAGGCAATTTTGTTTAACATTTCGGTATATATATCATGTAAGGTTGATCGAAACACAAGCATTTTACACATTACTGTTTTATCAGACCCCTCCGCAACCGCTTTGTAGTCTACTTCCGTCAACACTTTCTGAATAACAACTTTCTTAACACCTTTCGCTTTCTTAACAACTTCATTATCAGCAAGCTTCAGACAGTATGACTTCGATCCAGCACCATAAAAATAATGAATCGCTTTCCTGCGTACTGTCTTTCATTCGTCCAACGACGGAAGCAGTCGTAGGAATACCATGCAACTCATTATGATAGTTGGAAGTATCATATTCGTCTAAATTATTTCGCATGTGTGCATACATATCATCAGTTACTATCTCAACAATCAAAGAATCCGTGTCAGTATAGAGCAACGTGACATTCTTGCCATAATAAGCTCGTAAGATATCATAAAAAAACCGATACATTATAATTTTGGAAAGATCTAAAATACTGAATCCGACATAGACGGGTTTGTCGTACGTAACTACCTGTTTCGACAATTCCGCCGCAAACAATTTATCAGTGAATTGAATAAAATTTTTAAATTGCGGTTTTGCAACGTACCGTGCTAGACCTACCCGACGACCGTTATTTTCCCAATGTGTTAACAGTTTAATAACTCTTCGTTTATCGACATTTTCCATTGTTTTACCAAACACGCCATTATTCATAATTTTATAGAGATCCTTTTCGAACTTGTTCTGTGCTGTGCTGCGGAGAGCGGTATTAAGGTCTACGTATGGTATTAGCCACGGACTCTGACGAAAGCGTAAAACCCTATGAATACGAGTAACAATTAAGCCATGCTCTATACATTGTTTTAAATAGCGGTAATGTATAACGTAGTTGGTCTTATCACACAGGTTAGGGATTAACTTCTCCTCCTGGGAATGTGGTGCGCAGATCATTTCAGGACAAAATGGATAATCGTTGTGTTCGTCATGCAGATGGTGGGGATAATGTATATCAACCTCCAGTACAAATCCAACATCGGCGTCATCATCAATCTTTACTACGTCAAAGTGTTCTATTTCCTCTTGAGGTAACCACATAAACCCATCGTGGGGCAGGTATTGCTTCATACTCCAGCCGTATAAATTCGTGGCATCTAAATATTGTAAAAACACTTTCGGTTGTTTAGGATCATAGTTTGGAACAAACTCGTTATTAGCGATGCTTCTCCGCTTGATACAAGTACTTACTCCACCCGAATACCTTGTTTAAAAAAGTGATACATATCCATATCCGTCAGTAATTCTAGCTCTACTTTCGTACATTTCAACATGGCATCCCACGCCAATCCGGGTAAAGTGACATACTGTGTAGGTTCTAACCCATACACACCCATACATAATCTCCTAAAGTTTTCAAACACGTCAGCCAATAACAACACATCTGATTTTAAATAAATATCAGCATAATCACCTAGTGTATTACACTTAAAGTGATCCCATACCAGTAAAACGCGACAGTATTCGTCATCGGAAATATTTGCATCGCGCATTTTATCATAGAATTTTTCATATGATGGCACCGTGACGTCGTTCAATTTACTAAAGCTGTCTACGTACGCATAAGGGAAACTACCTTTCTTTCTCACTAAGTTGAAGTCGCTATCATTACTAAAATATTTCCGTACCTCCATACATTGATCATCTGATAAATTCTGAGATAGGGTATCTAAGGATGCAGCCATGAATCTACAACTATCGACGAAACGTAAATTAATGTATTTCTTTTCCTGATACCATGACTGTTTACATATTCATCAACAAAATGTGCTTACCAAACGTTATATATTTTTCACTGTTAACCGGAAGTACGGTAATTTCTTCCGTTTCACTCGCTAACTGTTTAATGGAACAGGTGAACATCATAACCACTGAGATTATGTAGAAAAACGGGAGAAATGTAGGTACCTGATAGTTTAAGTTACACGTTGAATGTGCTGCACCACGATACTTACCAATAACGTAACAGTGATCTCGTACTTTCAGATTTGTCGGATCGCCCGTAAAGTGCTTGCCGCATATGTAACAACATACACTGCGTTCATACGTAACCTGCTGTTCATCCGTTAATGGTGTCATTGGAACAATAGCTTTGAAATGTTCATTATATATCCGTTTTACATCACTTTCCAGTCGTCTTATAAATATCTCCCCTGCATTACCCCCCCTATACAGCTCTAACTTAGACCACGCATCGTTTACACTACACTTAATGTAATAACTAAACGAGTATGGTTCGTGTTTACACGTTTTATCGTGAACGGTTTTTGGGATCTGGTTCAGCCGTATCTACCGGTACTAAGAGCGCTTCAAAATCTGCATATATTACGAATGGTAGAACCATTGTTTCTGATAGTTCCGAAACGCGAGTATATTTTCCGCGTAGAATTCCCGGGTTATGTCTTTTTTTTGTTTCACGCCCGGTAATTTTGTATATACGAAGTTACAGTCGTGTGACACGTGTCGGGTTAATTGCTCCTCGGATCTAAAGTAATACAAGCATGCATCACAAAAATACATTGCTCCGTTCCGCCGAGTTATTTGGTTGCTAAGTAAACGAGAAAAATTTTTTATCCATACATAATGCTGATTATCTGTTTGGTTACTGACTAATAATAATAAATTGACATGAACTGCCTGTTTGGCTTTGGTATAATACAGAGGCCCCACTACCTCCGTGACACGGTGCCCATCTCGATACGTATCGTCTAACCCATAAACATTAATGGAAATGTGGTTATTGGTCTCAAACGTTGAAATATTCGTCAGCTTAACAGGGAACTGTACACCTTTCCAGTTGAATATCGTTTGGAAATCAGGGTAAGACGTCCGCTGTGGTAGACCCTTTGGTGTCACTAGTGCCGCTACTACAGCCCATGCAAAACAGCAATTATCATTATTTTTTACATTGACTATGGCGTGTTTATGTGCGATTTCGGCGAGGACAGCCATATAGGATGAACCAGTGGTGGGAGAAAATTTAAGCATGTTCACCTCTAAATATACGAATTGCACCAGGGACCACCCTAAAAATTAGTCACACTTACCAGAATCTTTATGCTGAAATTCGGATTGCTTTGCATCCAATATTTTACTTATTCTTTGGAAATACTCTTCTAACACCGTCCCTACACTGAGAATATCATACTTAGTCTGAAAGGATTTCAGTTCTGTGCTTTCCCTACTGTTCAAAAGTATAAACCAAACAGCTCAACATTACATTTTAATGAGTAGTGTTTCTGCAACTGATTTTGTACTACCTTCAATACGTTCCCTTTAACCTCTGCCATAAAGGTGGACACATCAGTATGAGTATTGCATGGTGACAGGCGGTACGACACAATGCGTTGTTTAAACGCATTTCGAATCACTTCAACACCAGTATCGACAAGCAAACATACATTTGCTTTGTGCCTATTGCTTCTGAGGTGTCCTTGGAATGCATACCTAGGTACATCCATTGAACAATCTGTGCAGTGCACTCTTTCACCACTTTTTTTCGGTTGTACCGGTTCATCGCGTTGGTCAGACTTCCGCTTCCTTGAGTTGCTCAACCCTGATGGTCCGGGTTTCGCATTATCCTTCGCATAGTTTACCCCAGATGGTCCTGGTTGCACAAAGGAATCAGTAACATGTCCATGTACTGCTTTGTTATCGTCGGAAGCGATCCCTTGCACCACATTGCTCCCTGTGGTTTGGTTTAGTAACGAAACCTCCTGCATGCCAGATGGTGGAGTAGATACTGACATCCAGCATGCTGTTTTTTGATGTCTCAGTAAAGAATCCTTTCGAGTAAATTTCTTGAGACATTCACATTGGAACATTTTTGCTGCAACAAAGAAAGAATAATAACTATATGCTGAAGTGTAGGTTGATGTGAATAAGGGCTCTATACGTGTTGGATAGGAAGGGTAGCCGGGAGAGATGCAATACGAAACTAACACTTACTATTCTTTGAAGACATGATGTAACACCGCTTTATAAGACTTGAAACTTTACTTGGTGGCGCATAAAGACGGACTGACACTGTAGTGGAACCGCTTCGTCTTAAATACAAAACTTTGAAGTGTTGGGGGGAGTGGGGGGAATTGGAATGAGGGGCAGAAGTGGTGAATCCGGACTCCCCCTCACCCCAGATAATCGAGTTGCTACCTAAATTAAAAATATCATTGTTCACATTAGAAATTCTTCTTTACTTCTATATATAAGTTCCACCATAATCCTTGTTACACCATTGAAAATCCTTTTCCTACCTTCCAACCTACATATACATATGTAGGTATAAAAGGTTATGAAATCGACTTTTTTCACTATCGCTAAATCGAATTATTAGCTCATTTCACAACTTTTGATTAAGTTTCGTCAAGATCGGTCATGATGTCTGGATGTCTTATCTGTATGTGTATGCATGTATGTTCATATCCACGATAACTCCAGTAGGTATGTTGGACACTTGGGCCAGACAGTTGCGTGCGCAACTGCCTGAACCCAAATCCCCCCATGTGGGAGTTACATTATAGGAAGGGGGGTTAAACAGGAATCCGTTTTGAACTGTATTTGAGCTGGTTTAAGCTGTATTTAAGCTGTATTTAAGCTGGTTTGCGCTGGTTTAAGCTGTATTTAAGCTGGTTTGAGCTGGTTTAAGCTGTATTTAAGCTGGTTTAAGCTGTATTTAAGCTGGTTTTGAGCTGTATTTAAGCTGGTTTGAGCTGTATTTGATCTGTATTTGAACTGTTTTTTTTTTATCTGTACAGATTCCTGTTTAACCATCCTTGCTATAATGTAACTCCCATACCTACTACTCCAGAACGAAAAGACCCACTTGCTTAAAATTTTGTATTTAAGCTTCTTCTCATTTGGAATAGAACTGATTAAATTTCTGGCAGAACTCCAGCGACTGAGGGGGAGTTTCTTAGGGTTATTTTTTTTTGTTCTTATCAAAAATAGTTCTAAAGCAGTTGCATACTTCCAAGTAATAAAAATACCCACACATAGACCTTAAACGTATAGACAAATTATATTCTATACATTTTTTATGCAATCCACAATTTAGCTCCAAATAATAATCCTACGGTGAAATTTTAATGTTAGTACAACTTTTTTTCAATATCTAAATAACAATTAGTTTCATAAGAAAAGGTGTGTACATATTTTTAAAGAAAATTTACTTCTACATAAGTTTTTATCTATAAAGTTGTGTACTACAACCAAGAAGAGGCGCAACGGTATATGACTTTGTGTCATATGCGTATGTTGGGTTGCCTAATCGCACTTTCTGTAATAACTTGAAAACGCGTGATTATGGAAAGCAGATATTTGAAAAAAAAACACGATTTGATTTACCTGCTGGGTGCGTTATTGCTGCTATGTAGGTATATATTACCACCTCGTGTTTACTTTATTACAGGTATTAAACATATAATTGTGATTTTCCTGCTTACTGGCAAAATCAATAAAAACACTTATCTATATACTAATAAAAATCCTTTCTTTCCCACAGGAAAACGGAATTACACGTTATATTTACTAAATGACTATAAGCGTGCCACTCATGAAAAAAATATAGAAATAACAATAAAAATGCATACATAAGGAAAATGTTTAACTGAATAACATATATATAGAAAAACCAGTTTATGCAGGACTGTTAATGCGTCTGATGACATGTAATTAATTATCTTTTGTCAGATCCTAATTAACTTTTTTATTGTCAGCAAGAATTTCTTTTTAAACATATTGAAAATAAAAACATGATTTCCCTTTTATTGCTTCTTCATTATAATTACACACATACCATTAATTAAAAGCGTTCAATAATAAATGTATTTGTACCTCCACCACTATAAATGAATGAAAGGTCATCTCTCTGGTTTCAAGTATACCAAAACCGGATATAGCGGAGAATGAACTGATGTAGTTCTCACGACAGTAATTGATATATCTTGTAATTTACGTACGCTCTTTAATAATAATAACATAAAAAATATTTCAGCAATAATTAGGAAAAACGTTCATATTTTTTGCTGTTTTATATATTTCAACAACTTAGATGTATACATAAATAACTATTACTACATTATTACACACTTGTTTCTGCATTTTGTAAAAATATGTAATACCGCATTACCATTTTATAAGAGGACATCATCTACTTCTGAAACAAATATGATAACTTGCTGTATTCCTTCATAATAACAACAATACTACTACAACTGGGTTGACCTTTGTACGTTAAATTTATACAAATATAAAAACGATGTAAGTACAGGTTTAGAACTCTCATCGTGAATATATAGCTACATTCCTTTAGCTTTAATAATTATAATGAAATTTTAAAAACTTGAGAACAGTATTTGCATTTTTTATATAAACAAGAATGTATTTATAGAGTCTATAACGAAATGATGTTATTAGTAATACGTAATTAACATACGCTCTTCTTTAATACCAAACAATTTATTAGTTACTAATAATAATTATACTTGCAGTATAATTAGAGTAGATATACTACTCCATTCCTGTCCCACTTTTGTCACTAGATTTGTCACCAGATTTGTCACCAGAAAAGTCACTAGATTTCTAGGTTGGTAACATTGCTGGGTGCTAAGTCAAGGCCACGTTGTTGGTAACGGGGCTACGTGTTAGGTTGGTAACCCTGCTAAGTCAAGGTCAAAGGTAAAAAGTTGCAAGGCAAAAATAGTATTCAAGGTCGAAGACTTACGGTAGTGTCATATTTCTTAGAAATATAAAAAGGTGAAAAGCTAAAATAGAAATTGCCAGGTAATCATAAATAATTTTCAAGGTCAAACTTTTAGCGGAAATATAAATTTTGGAGCTGATCATCATATTTATAGTCAAGGTCAACAGTAGGTATTTAACAAGTTTAAGCATGTCAAGCATGGTCAAGGTGAAAAGCTAAAAATAGAAATTGCAAGGTAATCATAAATCTAAGAATATAATTTTCAAGGTCAAACTTTTAGGCGGAAATATAAATTTTGGAGCTGATCATCATATTTCTAGTCAAGGTCAAAAGTAGGTATTTAACAAGTTTAAGCAAGGTCAAAGCTAAAAATAGTTGCAAGGTAATCATAAATCTAAAATAGTTTTCAAGGTCAAAGGTTATTGACCTACGCTGGTGTCATATTTCTTAGAAATATAAAAAGGTCAAGGTGAAAAGCTAAAAATGAAGGTTGAACTTTTGCGAAATATATTTTATATAAATTACGCGTATAGGTATACGGATCCTAACGTCACGTACGTTCCCCGTTTCAAGGTACAGGTTAGTAACATTTGCCTATTTCAAGGGGTAGCAACCCTGCTAAGTCCCCTTCAAGTTCACTAGAAAAGTTACTAGGTTTTTGATTATCCTGAAGGTCATTGCCCTCAGTCTCAAGCAAGTCTATGCATGTTTCTAAGGGCACGCCCTATTCTGAGAAATCAAGAACAAAGGTTGTTTAAAGTCTATGCTTTCAAGGCCACATGAGAGAACAAAGACGATCTATTGTTTTGGCTGAGTCATAGCTTCTGAAGTTCTAGGAAATCAAGAACAAAGACGATGCATTGTCGACGGTTCAAAGTCTATGCTTTCAAGGCAATGAAAGAACAAAGACTATCTATTGTTCCGTTATTCTAAAAATAGATTGTTATCTCAATTCTGAAATCAATAACAAAGGCGACCCATTGTCAACGCTTCAAAGTCTATGCTATTTTCAAGGTAAAAGAACAAAAGCGATTCATTCTTCTGGTCGAGTTATAAAATAAATTGCTATCTCAATTCTGAGAAATCATGAACAAAGACGATGTATTGTTCAAAGTCTATGCTTATAATTTTCAAGGTAAATGAACAAAGACGATTCATTGTTCTGGTTGATTTATAAAAATAGATTGTTATCTAAATACATCTCTTTCAAGAACAAAGGCAATCCATTGTCAACGATTTAAAGTTTATGCTTATAAGGTCACATCTGATAACAAAGCAATCCATTATTCAGTTAAAATAGATTGTTATCTCAATCAAAATCAAGACCTGAGGGGTTTAATCACGCCCTCAAGTGAGCTAAACAGGTCTTCTAAACAGGTAGCCGTTTCCTAAAACAGGTAGCCGTTTCCTAAAACAGGTGCCGTTCTTAAAAGGTCGTTCAAAACAAGGTTTCGAACATTTTAGAAATGGTCAGGGCGAAAAGCTATAATAGAAATTAAGGTAATCATAAATCTAAGAATAGAATTTTCAAGACTACTACTTGAAGGTCACAACGACGATGATCTCATAACTTGCATAAAATAGGTCATGAGTTCATTGAAGGTGAATATCCATTCAAGCTAAAAATAGAAATTGCAATGTCACCATCCTCATCATATTACAAGGTCAAGGTCCGAAGCTAAAAATAGAAACTGTAATGTTCAATCATCATCATCATCATATTACAATTCTTAGAAGTCTAAAAATAGTGTGTTCAAAGGTTATTGATCTGTATATCATAGCTAAAATGCGGCAAGTCCTCACTAAAAGTTGATCGCGTTACAGCTAAAAAGTATAGTGACAGCATTATCGTTGAAAGTACTTATGGTAACCAGATATGTATGGTAATCAAAGAGATGGTTCATATTCTAAGTAACATATGGGGGTCGTTTAGAGTAACAATATAAAAATAGTGTAATGGGTAGTGATTTGTGTCAAACATGTATGGCATAAATCATACGCTAAGGCAATGGACCAAAGTGACCTGAGAACAGCGGTGGAACGCTTAAGCAAAATTTTCAGCATTAGTATTCGATGCCAAATGACGGTTTACGGGCGAGGTGATTATAGTGAACATGTAACGTCCTAGTAAAAGTATGAAAAAGGAGTAAAGATATGTGAAAAGTTTTTAAATTTAAAAAATATGTAGAACATGTTTTGTAAAGAACTGAAAGCTGCGCAATTGCATCAGTTTTGCAATGAAAAATGGATTCTCTTGATGGTATAGTTCATCCTCATCAGATGAGATTAGCCTATCGATACAATTATCAAATACTCTTCTAACATCATGATGCAGTAAATATAAAGTTCCGGTTCAACTATAATTCATAAGCGTTCTCGAATCAATAAAGATGGATCTATCTGCATTGAACAGTAGCACTTTCTTTCCTTCACGAACGTAAAAGACGCAAAATATGTGATTGAAAGTATGGGAAAAAACATTGAAACCAGAACTTTAAATGCATACTTTTAATTTGCCTCGAAAAAAAGATGGATCTATCGCATTGAACAGTAGCACTTTCTGTAAATCCTTCACGAAAAAAGACCAAAAAATTGAAAACAAAGTATAAAATTATCATTGAAAAAATTTAAGGTTTTTAGGGAATAGTTCAAAAAGATCGCATTAAAGTTTAAGCAAATTTTGAGAATGGAAAGAAACTGTAGGAAAGAATTAAAACAATGTAAAAAAAAAAAAAAATAAAATAATAAAATAATTGTTTGGAAATAAATTATATATTTTTGTTAAAAAAAAATGTCTTCTATTTTTGATTAAATGAAGGTATATCATAATGAAGAGTCTGCTATTGATGAGACTAAAAAAATGTAGCGTATAATAATGGTGTCTGCACTTATTGGTAAGCTGTTCAAGGTTAAAATTTTTGGTATCATTACAATTCTACCAACTAAAGCAATATCTGATTGAGAATGACGCATTACCAGCGCCGAACGTAGAAAGTGCATTAGCGCATATACACGAGACAACCAGACAAATATAGAAAATGATTGTTATAATTGATTGCAAGATTCAAACAGCAAAAATATTTAACCTAAGGAACTAGCGATATTAAAGAGCAAATTGCATTACGTATTCAAACCCATTTCCATGGACACCTTGGATAGTGAATTTCAAGAAGCAATTGGTTAATTCACAACCAATTTATCAAGTGAATGGATATTTAGTCTATTTAGTAACTTAGTGATTGCATATCAACAAAGATGAGGTGACTTAAAGGACGAAAGCACATTTCGTGTTACAAATTTTAAAGAATATTTGATAAAGGTTTATATAGTGAATTTCAAATTTTAAAAGTGTAAGAATGGTCACGTACTTACTACAAGACAGGGACACTATTTATGACAGGAACTGCAAAGGTTAAATATCGATTGTATTTGGTGGAAAAGGTCATTTGACGTAAAAAGAAAATTAAAGTGGTTGGGATTAAATAAATTCAGGATCGATGATGATGAGATGATAATGGTTTATACATATTGTTTAAGGCATAATTATTATAATTCAATGATCGTTAGAAACAAGCACTTTGGAACACAAATTACTGTAAAGATTACTATTTTAATAACGGATATAAATGTCCGTTAATCTAGTATGAATATAACTTATTGTGTATTAAATAATAGAATAATTTCTTGTAATAATAAGACCAATTGTAATTTATTATTTATTTATAAACATTCTGATTCATAAACTTTTATTGCTAGAAAGGAAACAATAAAAGTAAGGAAAAAGAATTATTAAACCGGGATTGCTGTTCAGAAATTGTATTGCTAAAAGCTGAAACAATAAAATGATAAGAAGAAAAAGAATTATTAAGTATTAAGAGAGGAAGAAAAGACTCATTTAATAGAAATGAAAAATTAAATTTGAGCGTAGACTAAAAAAAAAAAAATTATAATTAAATTATAATTTTAAATAAATATATTTTATTAATTAAAAGTTTCTTATGTTTATTAAAAAATTATGTAAAGAAAGAATAAAGTTATATTTTATATTTATTTATAAATCAAAGTTGAAACTTGAAAATGTTTCATAAACTTTTCCTTTCCCAAAAATTTTAATTTTTGGTATGTAAAAAAATGTAAAGGAAAAAATAGGGATTTCAAATTAAAAATGTGGAAAATTTAATTCCAAAGGCTTTAAAATAATTTCCATATGGTTTTAATTGTTTATATAATATATATATATATATTAAACGAGTTTTTATCATGATTTATTAAATTAAAAGTAGGAAGAAATGACCCATAAAATTATTTAAAAGGAAAGAAAAGGAATAAAACCTTTAATTAAATTTTAATTTTGGTTTATTTTAAAATAAAAAAACACCAATAATTCAATGAATTTTAACTCAAAAATTTTGAATTTTTTTAATGAATAAATAAATAAAGGTTACATTAAAATAAATTGAAATAAAAAAAAAATTTTAAAATAGTAATAAATTTTGAAATTTTTAAAATTATTTTATTTTATATTGAGCTTTTTAAAAAAATAAATAATTTTTTAAAACAGATTAATTTTAAAAAAATTTTAAGATATAAAAAATAAAAAAAATTAAAAAAAAATTAAATATAAAATTTCAAAAAGTTTGTAAATAAAAGTTGAAATTGTTTTAATTTATTTTATAAATCATGTCCTTTACCCAAAAATTCCAATTTTCGGATTAATAAAATGAGCGCAAAAGATAGCATCCAAAATTTAAAACAAAAATGTGAAAAAAATTTTAATTATTAATATATGGTTTTATATGTTAAAACGTTTTGTTAATAAATCAAACTCAATGTCCCCCAAAAATTCTGAAATTTCGTATAATTCAATAAATTAGAGCGCCAAAAAGTTCCAAAATTTTAAAACAAAAATGTGATAAAAAATGTTCAAAATGTAAAATATATGGAATGCTTAATAAACAAATAATTTTTACCCAAAAATTCTGAAATTTCGTATACAGGTTCAATAAATTAGAGCGCCAATGATAGCAGTTAAAATTTAAAAACAAAAATGTGATAAAAAAAGATGAATTTTACCAATGTAAATTTATTGTGTTAAAAACTGCTTAAAAATCAAATAAAAAAATTCTGTTTGTATACAGGTTCAATAAATTGAGCGGAAATTATTTAAACATGAAGTGAAACCATGTAAATTTTTGTTAAAATTGTTATGTAATAAATAAATTGTTTTAAAAATTTGAAATTTGTATACAATAATAACATTTTCTTTATTAATTGATGACAATGACATTTTTTGTAAATGATAAAAATTTAACATTGATAACAAAAAATTGTGTACTATTTAAGCATAGCATCAATGCTAAACTTGTACAATATGCAGAATCAAATTTGTAAGCACTTAAACAAGTTTCAAAATTTTCGAAAATATCAGTAAAAGTAGAACGTTCGTTTTAAATACAAATCTGAGTACCTAACGATCTAATATGAAATTTGTTAAACATTAACCGCATGCAAAACTATCTATCTACTACATCTAAAACAAATTGACTAAACACACTATAGACACTACTTTAAATATTTACATCTAAGTCCTCTAACGTACGCAGCACGTTTTCTGTTTTCTATACCTATTCTAATTTTTGTAACTAAATAAAGAAATGTAGAATGATATGCAAAAGTGCAAGTTGTGTTAAAGTAATTAACGTGCATCTTTTATTAAAAAATTTGAATGTCCGCACTATTTACACAAAAATTCGAGATAATAAAATCAATGTTATTTCAATGATATACTGCAATTGAATATCTTATTAATGAAAATAATAAAGTATATAAAATTTTTATTAAAAAAAAAAAAAATCACAACACTACTTAGTACCTAATTATAAACTAACTTAAATGTTAAACTATCCAATATTCTTAACGCATTTGTGTATTTTAATGTTCTGTCATGCAACTTGTAAGTTGTTGTTCGCTGCAGCCAACTCATTATTTAATCGCTCCATTTTGACACTTCGATTTTTCAGAATTAATGTATGTTGATAAAATGTTCTGTAACCACCTAACACTTTTTATTTTAAATTGCTGCAAGTTTGTAGGATCCTGAGATATTGCTTGTGATGGTGGTGGTGAACACACTGGTCGTATTAATTCTAAATTTTTCCTCCGTATTGGATTATTCTGTGGTGGTGGTGGTGGTGGTGGTAGTGAGCTTCAATTCCTCCATATTGGAGGAGTGTAGGTGGCTGCAGGGTGGTGGTGAAGCTACAACTGTGGTTGCGGGCGTGATGCTAGAAAATAATTGGTTTGGTTAATAATATATTTATTAAGGAAATCACCACACAAAAACAATACATTAAGCAAGGAATATTACTTTTCAAAAACCTTGCAAAGTCGTCGTCCTCTACATCACTGTCGCGTATAGAGATGATTGGTATCTCATTTTCACTTACAAGTGTCTCAACAACTTGTTTTGAACACTAATACATCTTGCAGTATGTTGGCTTTCTTCTTCTTTGTAGTGACAGTTTTGAGCGTTTGCTGTTTGATGCCATTTTATCTGTATAGTATGTATGTATGTAAACTACTGAATATTGAAATAAAATTATTATTATGATTATATACATGTAAATTTGTTAACGTGTACAAAAAGTGGAAGTGGTTACTATTGAGCTGTGCAAGCAAAGGTGATGAATGCATCATAATCTAGACATGAAAAGGTATTTCATGCCATGTCAGCAATGTTAGGCTATTAGATATTACCAGTAAACGCCCACTAAAGATATACTAAAGAAAGTGCAATATCTGCATCTTTCTGAACTGAAACTCTTGAATACGCAATCTAAAGGCAATGAACTAAATGTGAAAGTATCAAATTTCATTTTCATATAAGTCGAGTTTTTGTATGCTGCATAAGGTCAAATACAAGTTATAACAAGTTTGTGATATTTAACCTTGAATTGAGGAATTAAGCGTTTTTAGTCATCTTAATAATGACTGAATCAATGATGTTAGTTTTGACATGCGGTTAATGTTTGGAACAAATTTCATATTAGATCGTTAGGGAGTACTCAGATTTGTATTTAAAACGAACGTTCTACTTTTAGCTGATATTTTCGAAAATTTCGGTAAACTTGTTTAAGTTTACAAATTTGATCCTCTGACTATTGTAAGTTTAGCATTCATGCTATGCTTAAATCAGTAGGGACAAGATGTTTATTTTATAATGTTGAATCACTTTTCTTTTGATCACCTTCTAACAAAAACATGTATTTGTCATTCAACTTAAAATAAAAATTGTTTCAATCCAGGAAATTTATTGGAACCTGTATACGAAATTTCAGAATTTTTGGGTAAAGGACATTGGAGTTGTGATTTATTAAGCAGTTACAACTTTAACACATATAAATTTACATTGTAAAATTCATCTTTTTTATCCATTTTTTTTTTAAATTTTGGAACTGTATCATTGGCCTCTAATTTATTAACCTGTATACGAAATTTCGAATTTTTGGGTAAGGCATTATTTGATTTATTAACAGTTAACAACTTTAACACATAAAATTTACATTGATAAAATTCATCTTTTTTATCACATTTTTTTTGGTAAATTTAACTGCTATCATTGGCGCTCTAATTTATTGAACCTGTATACGAAATTTCAGAATTTTGGGTAAAGGACATTGAGTTTGGATTTATTAAGCATTAAAACCATATATTTAATCATTGGTAAATTCATTTTTATCACATTTTTGTTTTAAAATTTTGGAAACTCTATCTTGGCGCTCTATTATTGGAATTATACGAAAATTTCAGAATTTTTGGGAAAGGACATTGAGTTATGATTTATTAAGCTTAACATTTTACATATAAAACTACAAACTTTATCATTAATAATTGAAAATTTTTTTTCACATTCTTTAGTTTTGAGAATTTTGAGGCTATTTTGCGCTCTTACGTGTTTAGTCTACGAAAATTGGAATTTTTGGGTAAAGGACATGATTTATAATAATTAAATGTACGCAAGTTTCAACTTTGTACTATTTTCACAAGACTGTTTTGAAATTTTTATATTCTGAATTTATTTTAATGCTAATTGTCGTTATTTATTCAGCTATTTTCAAAATTTTGAGTTATTAATCTGATATTATAAAAGAGTGTATTTATTTATTTTAAAATAGACCATACAAATCTGACATTTTCATATAACAGGATAAATTGACCTTTAAAACGCAAGTTTCAACCTTTATGTACTATTTTCACAAGACTGTTTTGAAATTTTTATATTCTGAATTTATTTTAATGCTAACCTTTGCACTGTTATTTATTCAGCATATATACAAAAATTCAAAATTTTGAGTTAAAAATTCATCTGATATTATTAAAGTGTATTTATTTATTTTAAAATAGACACATACAGAAATGCTGACATACATTTCATATAACAGGATAATGTTTGACCTTTTCTTTCTTTCTTTGTAATATAAGTTTTATGGGTCATTTCTTCCTACATTTTGATAATTTAATAAATCATGATAAGAAACTCGTTTAATATATATATATCTATATAAATTCAATTAAAACATATGGAAACTTATTTTAAACTAGTTGGAAGTTCAAAACATTTTAATTTGAAACTCCTTTTTTGCGCTGTTAATGTTTCTACATACCAAAAATTAAAATTTTTGGTAAAGGACTAAATGTTATGATTTATTCATTTGTGCAAGTTTCAACTTTTTGATTTATAAATAAATATAAATATATAAGCTTTATGTCATTTCTTCCTACATAATTTGTATAATTTAATAAATCATGATAAAAACTCGTTTAATATATATATATATATATATATATATATATAAATTAATTCACTAAGTTGCATCATTTTATTTTAGCTCATCAGCTCTAAATCTACCTCTTTTCATTTCTGATTAACACCTCAGTCTTTTCTTCCTCTGTTAATACTTAATAATTCTTTTCTCTTATCATTCTTATTGCTTTCAGCATTTCTAGCAATACAAGTTTACTGAATCATGCAATCTATAATTTTTTCTCTTCTTATCATTCTTATTCTTTCAGCTTTCTAGCAATAAAAAGTTTACTGAATCATGCAATCCCGGAGAATTTATTATAAACATGCATCCTTTCAAAAACGGTCGTACTACATGTTTCTTCTTCCACTTGATGTAATTTCTAATCACTAGTCTTGAAAATACAAAGTTTTGCATGAAAATTGATTCCAATGGTACAATTATATGTAACGTAAACGTGTCACTTCCATTAATAAATCATAACTGCAGTCCCAAGCAACTCTCTTCATTACGATGTACCTCTTCTTTAATCAAACATAGAACATTTTATTTTTTGTAATAAAATACATAGTTTATTTCAAACAATTATACATAGACATATGTTATTTTTTTTTTTTACAGAAATTAAATTAGTTGCCTTCCTGTGGTAATCTACTCATTGACAGATATTGTTTAAACTTTTCAATGCGATCTTCTTTAAGTATTCAAAAAAAAAAAAAAAAAAAAAAAAAAAAAAAAAAAAAAAAAAAAAAAAAAAAAAAAAAAAAAAAAAAAAAAAAAAAAAAAAAAAAAAAAAAAAAAAAAAAAAAAAAAAAAAAAAAAAAAAAAAAAAAAAAAAAAAAAAAAAAAAAAAAAAAAAAAAAAAAAAAAAAAAAAAAATAAATATAAACTTTTTCCCAAAATAGGTTTTTTTTTTAAATACTGAATTCCTTACCCATTTAACAATTTGAAAAGTTCCTTATATAACCAAAATTTCTTTAAAAATTTTTAAACACCAAAGGCTTTTTTTCTCCCTCATTTTTGAATCCAATACAGGAATAACAAAGATTCCTATTTTAAAATTTGGTTTGAATTAACCAATTACTTCTTTTAATCCCAAAGGTTGCCTAATTTTAAAATAATCAATTTTCCATTAAATCCTGTTCCTTTTAAAAATTAATTTTGCTTTTGGAATCCTTTTTAAAAATAACAACTTTTTTCTAACTGGTTTCTTAATTGTTTTTAAATAATTTATTCATCAATTAATTATCATGATCCAAAATATTTTATTTTTTCCCAACCACTTTAATAAATTTATTTTTTAAGGTCAAATTGAACCTTTTCCAAAATAACTCGGGAAAAACCTTTTCAGTTCCTTTCTTTAAAATAAGGTTTTATTTTGTTTATTAAAGTTTCCGTTAACCGGAATTCCTTTCAAGCACTTTTTCAATTTGAAAAAGTTCCAATGGTAATATTTAACCTTTATCAAATATTCTTTAAAATTTTTGTAAAACCGAAAATTTGGCCTTTGTCCTTTAAGACAATTCTTCCTTTTAAATGCAATCACCAACAGGAATTAACTGGGTTTCCCAAATTCACGATCGGTAATTTCCAAAAAGCTTGTTTTCAAATATCGGTTTCCTGGAATGGGTTTAAGGTTACCAATTTGGGCTCCAAAATATTTATTCCTATTTTAAAAATTAAATTTGGCTTTTTTAATTCCTTCACTTAATTATAACAATAATTTTTATATTTTCTTTTTTTCCGTTAAACCTGTTGTTTCGTAATGCCAAATCTTTTGTTTCCGGCCTTGGTTAATTGCTTTCATTCTCAACCAATATTGTTTTTATTTAATTTAATATTTTTACCAAATAAATTTTTTCCTTGAAAGGCTTTTCCCTTATAAGCTTGCGGGAACCAATTATTATCCTACATTTTGTTCCAATCAAGTTCTTTTATATTCCTTTCATTTAACAAAAATTAAAGCTTTTTTTTGAAAAAAATATTTATAATTTTTTTTAAACCTTTTATTCTTTTGAATATATTTATAATTTTTTTTTTTAAACAATAAATTGTTAAATTATTTCTTTTTTTTTTTGCTGGTAAAATTCTTTTCCTTAAAACCAATAAAGTTTAAATTTTTCCAAATGCACTTTCTTTTTAAACATTTTATTTAAATCAATAAGTATTTTCATTAAATTCTTTTCAATGATAATATGTTTATACTTTGTGTTATCAATTTTATATTTTGCGTCTTTTACGTTCGTGAAGGATTTACAGAAATGCTACTGTTCAATGCAGATAGATCCTCTTTATTGATTCAGAACGCTTATAATTAAAGGTTATTAAAGTTCTGGTTTCAATGATAATATGTTTCCCATACTTTGTGTTGATCAATCACTTTATATTTTGCGTCTTTTACGTTCGTGAAGGATTTACAGAAAGTGCTACTGTTCAATGCAGATAGATCCATCTTTATTGATTCGAGAACGCTTATGAATTATAGTTGACACCGGAACTGTCCTATATATTACTGCATCATGATGTTGAAATGCACTTTGATAATTGTATCGATAGGCTAATCTCCATCTGATGAGGATGAACTACTACCATCAAGAGATGCCATCCATTTTTCATTAAACTGATGCAATTGCGCAGCTTTCAGTTCTTCTACAAAACATGTTCTACATATTTCCTTTAAATTTAAAACTTTTCACATATCTTTACTCCTTTTTCATACTTTTTCACTAGGACGTTACACTCCCTTCACTATAATCACCTCCCTAAACCGCCTCATGTTCGGCATCGAATACTAATGCTGAAAATTCTTGCTTCAATTCCACCGCTGTTCTCAGGTCAGTTGCTTTGGTCCATTGCTCTTGAGCGTATGCCATCCCATTTTGAACAACACTCACTACCCATTAATATTTCCTTATATTGTTACTCTAAACGAACTATGTTACATTAGTGCAGATATGAACCATCTCTTTGATTACCATAATATCTGGTTACGCGCATAAGCTACTTTCAACGATAATGCTGTCACTATACTTTTTAGCTGTAACGCGATCAACTTTTAGTGAGGACTTGAACCGGCCATTTTAGCTATGATATACAGATCAATAACCTTTGAACACACTATTTTTAGACTTCTAAGAATTGTAATATGATGATGATGATGATGATGATGATGACATTACAGTTTCTATTTTAGCTTCGGACCTTGACCTTGTAATATGATGAGGATGGTGACATTGCAATTTCTATTTTAGCTTGAAGTGGATATTCACCTTCAATGAACTCATGACCTACTTTTTATGCATAGCTTATGAGATCATCGTCGTTGTGACCTTCAAGTGGAGTAGATCTTGAAAATTCTATTCTTAGATTTATGATTACCTTGCACTATTTATAGCTTTTCGCCCTGACCATTTCTAAGAAATGTTGCGAAACAGCTATCTGTTTTGAAACGGACCCCTGTTTAGAAACGGCTACCTGTTTTTAGAAACGGCTACCTGTTTTAGGAAACGGCTACCTGTTTAGGGAACGGCCACCTGTTTAGCTCACTTGAGGGCGTGACATTGAAACACGCACCTCAGGGCTCTTGATTTCTAGAATTGAGATAACAATCTATTTTAACTGAATAATGGATTGTCTTTGTTATCAGAGGTGTGACCTTATAAGCATAAACTTTAAATCGTTGACAATGGATTGCCTTTGTTCTTGAAAGAGATGTATTTAGATAACAATCTATTTTTATAAATCAACCAGAACAATGAATCGTCTTTGTTCATTTACCTTGAAAATTATAAGCATAGACTTTGAACAATACATCGTCTTTGTTCATGATTTCAGAATTGAGATAAATTTATTTTTATAACTCGACCAGAAGAATGAATCGCTTTTGTTCTTTACCTTGAAAATAGCATAGACTTTGAAGCGTTGACAATGGGTCGCCTTTGTTATTGATTTCCTAGAATTGAGATAACAATCTATTTTAGAATAACGGAACAATAGATAGTCTTTGTTCTTTCATGTGGCCTTGAAAGCATAGACTTTGAACCGTCGACAATGCATCGTCTTTGTTCTTGATTTCCTAGAACTTCAGAAGCTATGACTCAGCCAAAACAATAGATCGTCTTTGTTCTCTCATGTGGCCTTGAAAGCATAGACTTTAAACAACCCTTTGTTCTTGATTTCTCAGAATAGGGCTGCCTTGAAACATGCATAGACTTGCTTGAGACTGAGGGCAATGACCTTCAGGATAATCAAAAACCTAGTAACTTTTCTAGTGAACTTGAAGCGGGGACTTAGCAGGTTGCTACCTTGAAATAGGCAATGTTACTAACCTGTGACCTTGAAACGGGGAACGCGTCGCACGGCGAGTTAGGATCCGTATACCATACGCGTAATTTATATAAGAATATATTTCCGCAAAAGTTCAACCTTCTATTTTAGCTTTTCACCTTGACCTTTTATATTTCTAAGAAATATGACACCAGCGTAGGTCAATAACCTTGACCTTGAAAACTATTTTAGATTTATGATTACCTTGCAACTTCTATTTTTAGCTTTGACCTTGCTTAAACTTGTTAAATACCTACTTTTGACCTTGACTAGAAATATGATGATCAGCTCCAAAATTTATATTTCCTGCTAAAAGTTTGACCTTGAAAATTATATTCTTAGATTTATGATTACCTTGCAATTTCTATTTTAGCTTTTCACCTTGACCATTTGACATGCTTAAACTTGTTAAATACCTACTGTTGACCTTGACTATAAATATGATGATCAGCTCCAAAATTTATATTTCCGCTAAAAGTTTGACCTTGAAAATTATTTATGATTACTCAATTTCTATTTTAGCTTTTCACCTTTTATATTTCTAAGAAATATGACACTACCGTAAGTCTTCGACC
Organism: Vesta saturnalis; assembly: GCA_036346205.1. Classification (NCBI taxonomy): domain Eukaryota; kingdom Metazoa; phylum Arthropoda; class Insecta; order Coleoptera; family Lampyridae; genus Vesta; species Vesta saturnalis. The sequence continues at coordinate 460,489 of JARFJB010001352.1, read as the reverse complement.
TTGAATACTATTTTGCCTTGCAACTTTTTACCTTTGACCTTGACTTAGCAGGGTTACCAACCTAACACGTAGCCCCGTTACCAACAACGTGGCCTTGACTTAGCACCCAGCAATGTTACCAACCTAGAAATCTAGTGACTTTTCTGGTGACAAATCTGGTGACAAATCTAGTGACAAAAGTGGGACAGGAATGGAGTAGTATATCTACTAATTAGCTAAATAAAATGGTATTGTTTTGCAAGTCAATGTAAATAAACTAATAAATATTGTTTACGTATTCTACTGCAATATTTGCCTGTTACAATGTATACGAAGGTTACCTGTCTAGACTACATCCCACACTTTGTTTTTTAATACTCGTAGTTGATCTAGGTCACTGCCAGACACATCTAGCCAATCACGACACAGTATACATCGTTTCAAGGAATCTTGTGGGTATATAAGAGTTGCATAAAACGTATTTACGTTATGATCTCGAGTATTCCAAGTATTACACGTCGTTACAGTATGGGTTGTTGAGACTGACAATCTAGCTCGAGATCCAACACTTCCTTGGGGTGTGCAAATCTAACTTTGCACGCCCAAGGCCTTCTCAGCAGCATCCACTCCGAGTAAGTTATACCCGCACCTACTCCGTCGTCGGTAAGCATAATGTACGAGTGAATGTGTGAGTGTGAGTGTGAGTGTGTGTTTCAGAGTGTGTGTGTTTGAGTGTGTGAGTGTGTGTGTGAGTGTGTGTTTGAGTATGTGAGAGCGCTGAACGGCTTGGTACCACCTGTCACACGGTGAATACTGGTGTTCCTCATGTTGAGCACCCCTAACACAACCTTTTTTTATGTGTACCATGACGACTATTTTATATATTATGTGATGAAGTATGTTATGTTGATTCTTTTTTTTTGTATCTCTTGACTATAGTTTATAGACTAATTATTTCCTGTCAATCTAGTAGTGTGTTTATCGCTGCTAACATGTGTGACCTAAACTTTTATTATCCTCAGTATTACAACTGTTTTGTTAAAAGCTTACTAACGTATGTACTAAATCAACATGTTTTATTCCTACAGCAAATCATATATCTGAGTAATACATATTTCTAATATAATTTATGTCTTGCTTTCTACATGCATTAAATATATAATTTGTACATGTCTTTATTTCTATGAACAATTTGTACATGTCTGTCTTTCTACATGATTTAAATGTATAATTTTTTTTACATGTCTTTATTTCTATATACAATTTATACATGTCTTTCTTTCTACATGAATTCAATATACAATTTGTACAAGTCTTTCTTTCTACATGAATTAAAATATATTAACATATCGTTTTCTTTTATTTTGGTAAATAAAGTGAGGGTGAGCAAAAAGCATACAAGTGGACAAAAAACATACAAGTGGGCAAAAAACATACAAGTGGGCAAAAAACATACAAGTGAGCAACAAACATACAAGTGGGGTATAGAGTAGCAACCAGGTCACACGGATGTTCTTGTGGAACACGAATAGGTCGCTCGGATGGCCTTGTAGTTGTGGAACAGACAAGCGGGGTTTGTGACCTTGGTTTTGTGGTAATGATTTGTCACACGGATAGCCTTGTAATTGTGGAACAGGAAAGCGTGGTTTTAAAGTAGGTCACAGTGATGGACTTGTAGTAGTGGAACAGGAAAGCGGGGTTTGCGACCTTGGTTTTGTGGTAATGATATGCATTTGGGTCACACATTGCGCTTTTTTTGACCTTGGTACTGTGGGGACCTTGGTTTTGTGGCAACCTTGGAAATGTGGGACCTTGGAAATGTGGTGTGTTCCAAAAGTCTCCAATCTTACCTACTAACGTTCTATTGTTTTAGCGCAAATTCGACAGTCCCACCATTATATTGTCTAAGAGTGGTAATAATTCTTCCACGAAGTTCATTCAGATCAGCTAGTAACGTTTTACAAATTTTATTTTTTATTGTGCCTCACAAATGGTAGTCTACAGGAGACAGAGCTGGCTAACGAGCTGGTCAGTGTACGTCACCGTTATTAGCAATAACTCACTTAGGGAACATTTCCGACAAATATTCCCTAACCCTCTTCACATCATGCGGCGGCGCACCATCTTGCTGGAACCAGATTGCATTGAAGCGCTGAAGAGCAATATTGACCATAAGGTCCGTTAAACACGTCCTTAGAAAATTGTGATTTTAAGTTTAATTATAACATTGTGCTGCATATTGTCTTATACTATATTTTTCCTTGACTGCAAATACAAAATTTAAGCAAACTTCCACCTTTGTTACTATGTTTGATCTTAATTGTAACTAATTAATCCTAAAAGTAGTCAATTAAAGTCGGGAGAGCAAACAGGGCCATTATCGTTATTCATTGTTATCCTTCAATTGAATAAAAGTGAAATTTAGGGGATGGAAACGTTAAGTTGTGACAATAATAAAACAGATTTTATAGATAAATATTAAATGAAATAGCAAAGAACTAACTATAACTCGGAAATCTAAATTAAGTATAATTGAAGCATTTGGTTGCAAATAAATTAGAGCAAGTGAGGTGAGTGGTGCGAGAGCTAGCAATCGCGTAGTGATCAATCTGGTTGAAAAGTGATGTGATTGAAGGATATGTAAGTAAAAAAAAATTATATGTATATATGTACATTTAGATATTCATACAGTAAGTATACACCCTATTATTTATCTTTCTTGACTCTGTCTATACTTCTACTTCTTACTTCCTTACATGTCGGAGCATTAGACAAATGACTGTCCGGTAGTAGGCCGATACCGTTAGTAGGAAATGCTACATCGTCCGGGGCACGATTTGGCCAGTAATTGGTCTGCACGCTATGGTATTACTTAAGAGAATAATACAATTGCCTCGGATTGACCTGACTGCAAGGGGTGGTCATGATCGAAACAGACAGGCCCCGTTGCTGACTTCTGTGCAAGGAATGAATGGCGAGTCGGTACGTGGAATGTTATAAGTATGCATGGTAAAGAATTTGAAATTGCGAATGTAATGTGCGAAAGATTGCTTGATATTCTGTGTGTATCGGAGACAAAGCGCAAAGGAAAGGATGCTGTGGAGATGGAGGATGGCAGCCTAGCACTATGGTCAGGAGTTAAGACTGAAGTGCATGGCACAAAAGGAGTCGGGGTGATCGTAAGTGAAAAAGCGAAAAGATGTGTTAAACAGCACGAATTGGTATCTCGCCGGGTAATGTGGGTTGGAATGAAATTGGGGTTTCGAAGAATTTTTCTTACTGCATGCTATGCGCCAGTGAATGGAGAAAGAGACCAGGAGTGTGAGAACTTCTGGAATGAAGAAGAGAACGTGTTGAACGTATGTAGGCCAAACGAAAGAGTGATGAGTGGGGAATATGAACGGATCGGTGGGTGTACAGAGAGAACAAACTGAACGCGTTTTAGGAAAGTTCGGAGAGTCGATGAGAATGTTGAACGCCTGGTGTGTGGATGTATCTAATACGTGGTTTAAACATAAAAATGTGTATGTGTATACATGGCAAAGAGATGAACCTAAAAGTATGGCTTGATAGTGAATGATTAACGACTTAGAAACCTGGTGAGAGACACAAAAGTAATGCGCGGATCGGAGTGTGGATCGGACCACTCTTTGATTGTATCGAAAGTGAGTTTAGGGCAAAAGTAGGTCTGGAGAAGGAAAGCAAGCGTATTGCGAACGTCCAGAATTAGGGTAGACAAACTAGTGGATAATCGTGAGAGAAGGAAATGCGCAGATGCTGTCTGTAAAGAGAACTGAGAAGGATATTGGGATAAATGAGGTAGAGAAAGCGGTAGGTAGGTTGAAAAACGCAAAGGGAGCAGGTGTAAATGAAATCACTGATGAAATGCTAAAGTATAGAGGTGCGAAGCTTATACGAAGACTGTATGAATTATTCAATGTATGTCTTATGTGTGGAAAACTGCCGAGGAATTGGAAGAGCGCGATCATTGTACCACTGCGTAAGGGCAAGGGGAACAAAAGTGATTACAAGAACTACAGAGTAATAAGTTTGCTCCGCGTGCCTGGTAATGTATTTGGAAGAATACTGATTGATAGAGTACGAAAAACTACACAATCTTAGATTTGGGATGTGCAGGGTGGTTTCATGCCAGGGAGATGATGTGTCGATCAGATGGTTGCTCTCCAGCAGGTGATCGAAAATGTTTAAGTGTAAAAAGGAAGCTGTACTGTGCGTTTGTAGATCTGGAGAAAGCATAAGACAGAGTCAATAGGGAGAAGGTGTGAGAAATATTAAATAAATATGACGTAAATAAAGGTCTAATAAACGGAATAAGGGCAGTATACAACGGTAGCCGGGCATGTGTTAGGGTGAGATCAGGTGTGACTGAATACTTTAATATTAAGCAGGGAGTGCGACAAGACTTTGTGATGCCACCGTTGGTGACGTGAATGTACGACTTCTGGTGCATGCAGATGACACAGTCTTATTAAGTGACAGTGCGTATGAGCTACAAACTGCTCTGAGGAAGTGTAGTACAGTCTGTGATAGCATGGACCCAAAGGTAAACGTGAAGAAAACTAAGATTGTGGTGTTCAATCGGGAAGGTGGGAAGGAGAGTAGAGTATTTACTCTGCAAGATGAAATTGTTGAGCAAGTGGACGAGCTGGTATATCTGAGTATAGTGTTACTGCAGATGGTACAATGGAGGGCGAGATTGGACAAAGGTTTAATGCTGGAAGGAAAGTGATAGAAAGTAAGTGGACGATAATGAGAAACGAAAGCAAGGGTCTCGCTGCGAAACGAGCAATCTATAATGGCGTGTTTATCCCATCAGTACTGTATGGAAGTGAGACTAGGGTATGTCAAAAAAGCACGAAATAAAAATAAATGCCGTGGGTATGAGATTCTTGAGAAGCGCATGGGGCAAAAGGAGAAGGGACAAGATAAAGAATGAGTGCATAATGAAGGAGTGTGGTGAGGAAAAGACGAAGATGGATAGATATAAAAGTGGTACATTACGTTGGTTTCGTCACGTTGAGAAAATGAACAACGCAAGATTAACCAAGCAAACATATGTGGGTGAGGTTAAAGGTAAGGCCGTGTCTGGTAGGCCGCATAAAACTTGGCTGAATGTAGTAGAATGTATCATAAAGGAAAAAATGACAAGCAGTTTTAAAAATAAAAGGACATGTCAGAGACAATGTATGAATCTTGCGGAAGCTAGGGAGGTGTGCGGGGATAGGAAAGCATGGAGAAAGATTGTGAATGAAAAATGAGTAAGAGGCAGGGATCGTTTTGCCTACCCCGAAAGGGAATGGCGTGAATAAGGTGAAGTTAAGTTAAGAAATTGAGGTAACGATCGGCATTTAAATGTTCTTTATAGATGAATGGACCTATAACTATATCGCCCAAAAAACCAACCCAGACATTAAGGCCAAAGCCTATTTGCGGTCGCCGTTCTTGAAACTGATGTGGTTTCCCAACTGACCAGTAATGCTTATTGTGCCGGTTAAACATTCGTGCATTAGTGAACTTGCGCTCATCAGAACATACGACATTATCCAGGAAATTTTTATTGTTCTGTAGCTGATTTAACAGAAACGTGCAAAAACCTACACGTTGACCACTGTCTCCTTGATGAAGAACTTGTGAAACGTAAATTGCGTAATGGCGATACTTATGTTTTTTGAGTGATCTCCAAAAGACTTGGTGTGATAAGTCCAGCGGATCTGCAACTTCCGTGGTTGAAACAGAATTGTCTTGTACCTAATGGACAAATTTATACTTAGTATTTAGGTGTTCATGTTCATTGGGACTACCGTCATAATTTTGTCTAGGTTTATTAAACGAACCATATTTGCCCGAATTTCTATACATAAATTGAAAAACCTTAAACTTGGTTGTTATCGCTCTGGATAACACTGCAAATGTTTCCGCAATGATTACATTACAAACATGAATTACAATAAACCACAAGAAATAGGTACAATCAGCTGGGGTAACTTTCGCCCAAATTTTAGTGTTTTGTGTTAAAATTGTGTCTCATACCACCTAAATGCTTTAAAAAAATACAATTAAAGTGTTTCAAGTTGTTTAAAGGTTATTTACCTTCAATTTAAGCCTTTTCTTTAACCAAAATTTATTTTCATAACCCAGAAATTTTTTTTCAAAATTTTGGGCCAAAGTTACCTTGACTTGGGGTAACATTGTTCCATCTCTTAAAGCCTTATAAAACTGCTATTATACCATAGTTAAGATAAAGTTACCCCACACAAAAATAATGTTAGGTGACCTATTTACAAGTCTTATCTGATTTTTACTTCAAACTTTTCTGAAATTATAAAAACTACAATAACATTAGATGTTACAAATGCATCCAGTTCAAGGACTGGTTCCTTTTTGAAGCCATTTTAGGAGGATCGATTTTTCTCCATATTTCATCCCAGTCATAGGTGAAACAGTCTGGTTTTGCAGGCCATCGCAAAAACTTTAGTCCCCTCTCCATGCATTCAACAGTCGGCCCTTTTTCAGTGATGCTCACAATTTTGCCTGGATATTTTTGTCCATTGTAGGTCACAACTAAAAAGTTCAGGTTTAAACTCTTGTTTTTCTTGATCTTGATGAGTAGTACCAGAACATGTTTTTCCAGAGTTTTCCACTTCTTCAAGATCTGAAAAGGTTTCGCTCACTCCCTCTGACTCCAAAATCATTTCAACGTCATCCTCATCTGAAGAAGAGTTATAACATTTTTAGCCTTTTTCTTCACAGATTTGGATTGTTTTGAAGACAAGATGCCTATTTGGATGAAGTGGCCAGACAATCTGTAAGTGCTGCTTCAACATCTTTTACAGTAACACTCTTTCCAGCAGGCACCTGCAGCTTCTTCTTCCTTTTCTTGGGGCCAGCTGTAGTCAGATACTCTGCTGTTTTCTTTTCTAGCTGTTGAAGAAAAGAATCACCGATGGCATCTTTATCAATAGGCTGGTTTTCTGGCAGGCGGTCCAACAGTTTTTGTTTGCTGTAGGGATGTATCCCACATTTTTCAAACACAGCCATCAAGTTTTCTTTTCGTTTTTCCGCTAAACTTGCCATTAGCTCTTTCAACAAAGTTGGAAAGGTGTCTTTAGGGATAGTTGTAAATTTAGAGCCTGAAGCAGACTCTTTCCACTTACACAGGATTCCTCGCCATACTGTTTTCATAGGTGAAAAGAATGCCACATCGAGAGGTTGTGTAAGGTGTGTCGAGTTTGGTGGCAAGCAAACGAACCTCACATTACGCTCTTCACATAGCCTAAGTACATTCAAACTGATGTGGGAAGATAAGTTGTCCCCAATGATAACTTTAGGCCCATTTAGATCCCTAACATTGGGTAAAAATGATGACACAAACCAATCTTCAAAACATAAAGCATCGAACCAGCTACTCTTAGAGCGATTATAATGAGGTCCTTCTGGCCCGTTTTCCGTCCAAGTGGTCCACATGTTCTCTGACTTGTAGACAACATAAGGGGTAAGGAGAACGCCAGCTGCATTTCCAGAGAACATCAGGGATATTGCACTTTTGCTATGATTGCAAATATTTTCTACATATTTTGCCCCTCTTTTGCAAATTACTTTTTTCATGCCAGGGTCATCTGTGAGATTTGTCTCATCATAGTTCCAAATATGAGTAGCAGGAACATCTTTCACCACATCACGTACGTTTTCCATGTAACTTTCAACATCTTTAGCTCTTGCCTGAGCTCAAACTTTTTTTATGTTTGAGCTTAGGCGAGTTGTTAATTGCGAATGTCTTTTTAAAAAAGACTTTGTCCACTCATATCCAGGAAGATTTTGGCAAAATGCATCAATTTTGACACCTTTCTTATCTAAATAAGCTTTTACGGCGTATCTAAAATCAGTCTCAACAACTGGAAATCCATAACCAGACATTTTTACCAGATGCTGCTTGAAAGCTAACTCCTCATCTTCACTGAAGGTTTTAGCACGTCCAACTTTATTAGTGTGACTGCCTTTCAGTTTGTTCTTAATGGTTGATCTAGAGATGCCATACCTGGTTTCAGCTGATCGTTACGTCAGTTCACCTGACCTAATAGCCTCGAGACACTCCTCTAATATTTGTGGACTGTAGTTTGCATAGTTTCTTGTCCCGAGAGGTTTTATTCTATTTATGGGCATTTTTCTGAAACCTAAACAAATTGTAAATATTTTAGGTTTATTAATAGCATTCTGAGATGTAATTAGACATTTTAGCTGTGTAAATAATTACTGGAAAAGAAATTGCAGTATAGAAAAGAAATATTGTAGCTTGGGGTAACTTTGGCCCAGCCACCATGTTGGGGCAAAGTTACCCCAAGTCTGGGACAAAGTTGTACTAAACTAGAAAAACTATCTCAGCTCTAAAAAAACAAATAAAAAAGAGTAGTTATGATAATAACCTGTTAAACAAATGAATAAAGTAAAAGAAACATCACTTACCAGGTATCAAAAGCTTTGGAATAAGTCTGCACTATCAAAAGTTGGAAGGGCTCCAAAACAGTTAACTATGAAGTAACAAAGAAGAAGCAGCACTGCATTGATGGTGAGAAGTGGAACTAAACCAAAAGTGGCTTATAGCCAAGCCAGTGCTGCTACCTATTGAGTGATGCACGAATTAAGTCAGTAGCTCTGTCCTAATGGCAATATAGAGAACAATAAATCTTTTTCAGTTTTTGGGACAAAGTAATCCGTAAAGGACCAACGTTACCCCAGCCGACGGTAGTGGAATTGTCAAATTTTTCATTAAAACAATCGAACGTTATCTTTCCAAAGCAAATCTCTCAAAGTTGGAAAATTGAGAATTTTGGCGTAAATGTAAGGCAGAACTATTATGTGTGATAATCATTGTATTCAGAAAAAAAAACTCGATATAAAAATGCAAATTCCAAAACGGCGCCCATGAGAAAAACAAAGATGTTGTCTCTATTGCGTTTAGGGTGCCATGGAAATTACGATGACAGATTTAGATTCCTTATGAAAAAGTGCCTTCACAATGTTTTAGTTAAAACCGTCTTGCGTAAAAAAATAAAAACAAAAACCAAAATTTTTTTTTGCAATACTTCAAAAACAAAAGATGACAGCTCTAATTTTCTTTTAAGTTATTGTTCAACATTAAAATGCACAACTTTGCCCTAATTAAACAGACTGTTTCTCTCTAAAGATAAGCACGATCCCAATGCAGGCACTTGAAAACGGACATCCTGTGTAGGATTTTTTCCAGATACTTTTTGTTTGTGGAGGATCGGAAATAAAGGGATTCTATACTACTGGAAAAGAAGAGATGTGCAATCTTTATTAATATTTTCTCTTTTTTGTTTAACAATTTTTGTAGAGCACTTAAATGGGTACCCAAGTCAGGCTTATGACACAGTTCTCAGGACGTCTTTTACACTTTCTGGTAGTTGTACTGCCTTCACCATTTTTTCTGTTCACCTGCATTCATGCCTTCTTCCACATCATTGTTTACCTCAGTTTTTCCGATTATATCCAGTTCAGTATCGTCTCTTGGTATTTCTTCATTGTTGGCTACTGCCAATTCGTCTCTGAATGGTGTTACAAATTCGTGTGTGCCATCAGTCATATTGGGAAAATCTTGTATTACATTAAAATTATCAATGATACACAAATCAACACCCACGTTAATAAGTGGTTCGTCATTTACGATAAAAGTAACCATGCATACATCACCATCAATAACAACGGTACTGTGGCACCCCTCATTGTTGGTTCCTTCTTCCCTTATAAGTAAAATAAAATTATAATATTGAAAATAATTATTACTGAAAAAGCATAAACTTGCCTTGCACTATAATGGCAGGACTGATTCAATACAATTTGAGCATTTTCTATTGAATCACTCTTCAAGATGTTATTTTCATTAACGAACGCTGTTCGTTTCCATTGTGGTAAAAATTAAATTTTAAAAACGTACTTCTTTTGGTAACAATTGTCTGTATGATTAATATTACCGGCGTCATAATATTCTTCCATTACAAACCTGCTTAACTCCTGTTAAAATTCAATGGTAAATTAGTACTTTTATTGTTTAAAAGCTTATTTAATCCGATTCAGCTGTTAAGCAACTTGATGCCACAATTTTAATATGTATAATTCAATTATTTAACAACATACACATCATAAATAAGTAAACATGTGCTTAAATACACAGAGAACATACTAATACTAAACAGTAAATAAGAAAACAGGGAGATATAGTACAAACTGTGGCATATAGAACAACGTAATACTAAACATCTGGATATAAAATAAAACAACTTTTGCATATATTACTTATTCTGCAGAATATAGACCATTCTATTACTGACATCTTTAATACAGTTGAAGCTAATTTCATGAGAGCTGGGTTATAAAACAAGCTAATTTTTTCCTTTCAAATGGTATAATTAACTTAAAAATGCGAAAAATGGATATAGAACACGATAATACTGGGGTGACGATATACAACTGCTAAATAAAGAAAACTCTGTTTATAAGACATATGCATTTTTAAACATGCTTTACATTTACATTTTCCAAGTTTTGAACAAAATGAAATTATAAAAATAAGCAATAAATTAGCACTTAATACCCTTTAATGCTGACATGGCCATTTCAAATATATTATAATACTTAGAGCTACGTTTTGCAATGTCACACGCAGTCTCATTATTAATATTCTTAATATCAGGTTTAATATAAGGATGCATTAATAACAGTTGCACAGTAATATATGAAGTACCATGTGAAGCGGCAATATGTAAAGGAGTTTGACCTACAATCAATAATCATGAAATAACATAAATATATAAAGGAAAATAATGAACCTCCTTCCGTAACAGCATTTACATCGGCTCCGTTCTGCAATAAACACAAAACACAATTAACATTATTCCATTGACATGCAGAATGCAATGGTTGCCATTTCATATGTGTAACAGCTGAAATAGAAGCTCCATTCTCTAACAAGTATGAGACAACATCACAATGATCTTCATAACATGCTCGATGCAATGGTGTATAACCATCTGAATCAGTTACATTTACTAAATTAGAATCTGATTCAATAAGTCCTTTTACTAAATCCAGTTTTCCTTTTTGAGCGGCCCACAAAATTTCTTTCTCAGGAGTTTCTAGAAAAACAGGCTTGAAAAAATAAAATTGCAGGAGGTTGACGTACCATGAGGAAGGGTGTTTTCTTCAAAATCATTCAAATCGTCATCCCAACCACTTACCAAAAATCTTTCATCACTTTGTGCACTCATATTATCACACTACTTATACATCGCGCTGAAATACCAATAGATAAGTAAAATCAACAATTAAAAAGCAGTTTGAGGTTAAATACACTTTAATGCTTAAACTTGAAGCAATAGTTACATGCGTAAAAATTTTAAATACAACTTATATGTACAACATGTACAATAAATTAAAGATTTATAAGCACACAAAGAGCAAAATCAGTTACCGCTCTTCCAACGTCAGTTAGTTAAAATTTTACAATTTGACAACACTGTATTTTTCCGCTGTTAACTTCATTTCAATTTACCTTTAATAGCATTACTTTTTTAAACTAACAAATTCGCGGTGTATATTTGTTTTTATGAATTGTAATTAAGTATGACAACGTACCACGAATTTGAGGTATAAACTGGTGACGACCACAATGCATTAACATTATCATTTCTTCATAGCTTAAAAAACTGTCACACCGTCCAAAGTCATTCTGTGTTCCAGCACTAGAATTACCTACATTGTCACAAGAAGTAAAAAAGACAAAATCCTTTAATTTAGGCGAAGCACTTCAGTCTTACTATCCTTTATTAGAATTAATCTTCAAATATTTGGATAAACAAGCATTAAGATCTGTTAAATTAGTCAACACAATTTGGAAAGAATTAGCTGAAAAAGAATTGAATAAAAGAATTTGGCCATCATGGGTTAGTTTTACTAATCATAATTGGTTAACCTGTAGCGAAGGATTTAGTTACAATAATGTTGCAATCGGAATATTTGTATACAATCCTTCCTTAATTAATCTTGGTCGAAACCTGTGTTTACACACCACATTAAAAAAAAAAATGTTATCTGGTAAAGTTGTTAAATGTTACGAATGCTATAACTCCTTTTTAGTTACAGATTACATGGACATAATAACTTTAGAAACACAACTAAACTATTGTACAATTGCGTGTGCCTCTGTCAGCTCAATTTTACCTCTTAATAAGTACAATAGTGACGTTGCATTTCAAGGTTTATTCATTCCAGTTATACCAAACATTCGAACAGTCATGTTTGAGTCTTATCCAAAATCACTAGATCTAAGGGACCACATTAATCCCATGGAGAAAGTAAAGTGTTGTCTTATTTTCAGTAAACGGTCACGAGGAATTGAAAATCTACTACTTGCTTTACTTAATGGCCAAAATCCACAGGATGTCGCTGTAGGTGGTGGAATGATAAATAGCAAAAAATCGTTATTAATGCCTGAATGTGAAAATCTTTCTGAACAAGCAATATTTTGTATAACATTCTTACAAAGTGAAGAAGCAAATTTTAATGCTTATTCTGTAGTAATTATTAATCAAAATGAAGATACTGTTGGATTTACAGAAGAGTTGATCAGAGTAATAATATTCTTAAACGATTCATTCTTTACAATCTTTCTAGTTTAAGGAAAGGACAGTTCTTTACAAGTATGGTGTAATATTCAGATTTTGTTGTAAAGCTAAAATTTGGAAAGATGACGAAACTGAAATTATTCAAAAACATTTTCCTAATTTTATTGTATTTGGGATTGATGTTGAAGGTGAAATTGGCTGGAATACATTTGATGTTCCCGATTTTCTGGTACCGAAAATAAAAAAACGCAAGGATGCATTACCAAATTATTTATATGGATGGTCCACAGTGTTGGTATTAATAACGTGGAATAAATAATTTTTTTTTAATTAGACTTTTATTTACTAACAATAGAGATTGAATTAACTTGAAACTTTTGCATCAATTAACATCGAACGTTGCAAATCGACACATGCAGTAAAAGCTTCTACTTCTTTAAGACACTTCATAGGTTGATCAGGATACTTTTTATAACATTCTACTACTTTTGCCTTACTAATTTGACACGGAGGTGTATCACATTTATACAACTTCTTTCCAGAACCTAATTCTCTAACCTATTAAAAAATATTAGTAAAAAGTTATGTGAGTAATCAAAAACATACTGTTTTGTTATATGATCCTTCCATAACTTGATGAATTTCTTTGTGACAATTTTCCAATTCCTTTATACGTTTCTCCCAATATTCGTCATTCTTCTTTAAAGCATCTGATTTTTCCTGTTGAAATTGTAATGAGGTTAGACGTGGTTCATAATAATAAATTGGATATGGACCGTTCGGCATAGGTGGGAATGGAACAACTTCTTGACTCTGAACTTTGCTTACCCCTTTATCTATAAATTGTGTTCCTTAAATAAGGTTTTTAATCAAATACAAGCACATAATTACCGCATTTTAGTCTGTCTACTACATCTTGAGAAACTTTAATGACATTCGCAGAATTTTCATTTTCTAATGTAAATCTTCTTGTTCTACTTGAAGTACTTCCCATACTGTATAAAATTTTAAATAAATTTTTTTAATTTAATTTGGATTATGTAATAATTATTAACATTTGAAAATTGAAATTTTAATAAATCAAAATTGTGGATCTGGATATGGTTACGGTATAAACAAAAGCGACGTTGACTGATAACTGTTTTTTTAACAATACGTACAAAATCACAGATTGTGACCACTAATAATTTTTCAAATTGTAATTTTAAGTGTAATGCTAAAATAATTATTTTTTTACTAATGGTAATGTGTATTTTACACACTTACGTAACGATAAGTCATTACATTAAAACAAAATATGGAATACAAAATATAAATAGAAAGTTTTTCTTTGCACACTTGTTTTAAAAGGAAGTTGTTCCACTAGGCAACACTGCCTACAACAATTAGAATTCCTTCCACTTTTAATTTAATAAAAATTATCAAAAGTTTACGTGATCCAAATAATGGTATTCATAACGTATTAACTTTCTTGCAGCAAACTTTTAACGAATAACTATTTTAGAGATTTGTTATAGCATGCGTACTTACCAATCAATAAAAGTATAACGTTTGAAGTTAGCAATATTTCGGAGAAACGATTTCGTAGTATTCCAAATTTTCCTTGTTTTGTAATAATTATTTTTAATGCCTAAATAAAAATGAAAGCATAATTTCATGTACAGATCATAAATATAAAATTAAGTCTTTTGTGTGTAGATTGTTTTATTTATACGTTGTATAAGTTTTCAAAGTAGGCAGGACAGGGGGATCCGGGTGTGAGTGTGGGAGCGTGTGCATGTCTGAGTGTGGGGGGGGGGGAGGCTTTATGGGTGTGTGGGCGAGTGTATGGGGATGTGAGTGTGTATGTATGGGTGTGTGTGGATGTATGCTAGTACCCACGATAACTCCAGAACGAAAACAAGTATGTACTTACAATTTTGTATTTAAGCTTGTTTTCGATGTTCCTCGAGCAGTTTATTATTTTTATCAAATATTTCTGAAACATCTGTTTATTTCAAGGATATAAAATAGCAATATATACAGCTTAATCATATAGAATAATTTATGTTTTATGAAATTTTTTAATTAGTAATTATAAATTGGCAGATATTGACGTTATTTTATAAACCACTGACATACGAGGTCTGTAAATAAAATAACACTGATATTTTTACAGTCAATCTGGCAAACCTGTAACTCTAACAAGTAGGCATATATTTCGCTGAACAGCTAATAAAACAGTGAGCATTCATATTTTTAGTCTATTGTTGTCAAGTTTTTGCTGTGCGTTCAAAAATGCGTAAACCAAATTACTAGCAACGTTGTGCGATCAAATTTTGTGTTAAACTCGGTGAGAATGCTACTGAAACGTTTAAAAAATTGAAGAAAGCATATGGAAATGAAGCTTTATCACGAGCACAAGTTTTTAGATGGTAAAAAGCCTTTTGAGATGGACGAGAATCAGTTCAGGATGACCCTCGTTCCGGAAGACCAATAACGTCAAGAAGTCATGAAAATGTTAAGGAAATCAAAGGTCTGGTGCGCAATGACCGACAATTAACTGCTAGAATGATTGCAGAACAACTGAACTTGAAACATACCACACTCCATCAAGTTTTGAAAAATGAATTGAATACGAAAAAAGTTTGTGCAAAATTGGTTCCAAAAAACCTCGCTGTTGAACAAAAAGACAAGAGAATGGAAGTTTGCCGAAATCTGTTGGGGCGAATCGAAAGAGATACTGATTTTCTAAAAGACGTCATCACCAGTGATATTTCATTACGACCCAGAAACAAAACGTCAAAGTAAATAATGGCACTGCAATTCATCTCGTCCCAAAACATCAAGAATGAGCAATCAAAACCATGCTCATTTCTTTCTTGGATTACAATGGCATTGTCCATGTCTGCAGGACAAACTGTAAATCAATATGTTTACCGAGAAATCCTTAAAAGACTGCGGAAAAGAGTTGCCCGTGTGAGACCTGCCAACAAAGACAACTGGATGCTGTATCATGACAATGCACCTTATCACACTGCACTTTCAATTACCAAGTTTTTGACAAACAAAACATTCCCGTCGTTCCTCAACCACCCTATTCTCCTGACTTGAGCCCATGTAATTTTTCCTGTTCCCTAAATTGAAAAATCTCCTCAAAGGACACCGTTTTGGAACAATAGAAGACATTAAAAAGCTGTAACCGGCCAGCTGAAGGATATTCCAGTTTTTGAGTTCTAGCACTCCTATGAAGAGTGGAAAAACCTGAGGAAGCGTTGTGTGGCTTCGCAAGGGAACTATTTCGAAGGAGATAGGGTCCATGTCTGATTATATTGTAAATGAAAAGTGCTATCGAACTAGTCTCATTACTTTATTTATAAACTTCGTACTTCTGCCGTTTGGAAAATAATATTCTGGACCGAAATACAATATTTTCGACTTGCCTACGTGTACAGCGCGCCTATTTTACAATTTGAAAGTCTTAATAGACTAAAGATTTTAAACGATTCACAAATTATTACCATGTATTATAGGATATTTGAAGCAAAAAGCCATGCTAAACGAAAAAACACAATTCCAGTGGGCACAAGGTGCTGGAAATACGCTTGTGAAAAAAAAAATGTTTTTGTAATTTGACTCCATTTTGATAGTCTAATAGACATCTTAAGAAACGCGACGTTATCATCTCCGGTGGTGACACGACCTGCTTAGCATTCGGGAGGTAATGGGTTCGATTCGCGTTACCGTCTACCTTGGTGGGATTTTTCCTCATACACATGTAGCGGCATGGTCACTGCTTATATGCACACCATGTGCGGCTACTTAGGCGAATGTTGGGGTAGTATTTCCCCTCAGAACCCTAACTCCGTTCCTTCCGATCCTATCCTGACCACACCCATCCTTAATCCCACATGCACATATACGTAATGTATGTATGTATGCTGGGAATCCATGCTTGTGGCTGAAGAAGCTTGGAAAGCTCGAGCAGCCCCCCTCCCCGTTGAGGAGGGAATGAAATACGTGGCCTTTTCCTTTTTTGTTTTCATAATCTCCGATGTCATTGTGGCCATTAATTCACGGAACACCTTACGAACATTTTTAGGTTGGCAAACCTTAATCCAGAATTATGTCGTGCTTGTCACTCTTACAAAATGTGTCAAAAAAGATGCGTCCAGTGGAAATCTTTGACGTGATCAAGTTAGCGACTGTGTTTTTGGCAATTTCACGTATTTCAGGGAGCGTACATGCAAGATTATCCTGAATATTTCCCTCATGTATAATCCCATTGAACGTTATGAATTGCAACGATAATTCAACTGCAATGACGTCATACTCAACTACCATAGCAACAGAGCTATTCTTGTGGTGAACAAGAATCATTTGCCAAACACTGACAGCAACGTTAAAAAATGCAAGTTAAGTTTATTGTAAAAATGAAACGATTTCCTAAAATTTCGTGAGAAACCATTGATACCAATATTGAAGAGTACAGTGAAAAATCTGGCATGTACTTGGACGCAAGGATTGTTCGTTTTCTAAATTTTGTTACATGCTTAGTAGGTAATTAAAAGTTTTGTCGTTTTTTAAATTTAAATTTTTAATTAATTAAATAAGTAAAGGTTTTGTTCATTTATAAAATTTTGAAACCTTTTTATCTATTTTTTTTTATTATGTAACTCGGCTTCGTGTATCATCCGAACCGCTCGGTATTTCCAAATGATTTTAGCACTTTTCGAATAATCATTAGTGTAGTGTAGTGTAGAGTGTCGCGTCTAAGAATTACTCTCTTGTGCTGTATTGCGTTCTATCCGTATTAGAAGTTTATATTGTTAGTGTTTGCTCGCTTAGTGCTTTATGGCCTGGATCATCACAATGGGCCTTTACCCAGAAACCACTCTTATTTCTGTACTGATTTCCTACGCGTATTGCAACTACTAATAGGAGCAGTGTTACTATTTCTGACGAGGATAGAAAACCAGAAATGCAAAAGTATTCGCCGTTTTCTCAGAAACGATAGGTCGTGTTGATGCAAATCTTCATGCACTAATCAAACACTAACAATGCATCAGTACTATAGCTAGTCTGTTTTAAGAAGGGTATCATTTGAGCACTGCCCCAAAAGATAGCACCAATGAAAACTAACAATGTACAGATGTGAAGTTGCTTGTTCTTCCAATAACGGTAGGAATACAGCGTTTACCTCTTATTGTAGTGCTGGTTAATTGGAAGGAATAGATGCATATCGTTAGTGCCTTGTTACTACCTTTTCCTGTATTGTCTTGAATCAACACTAGTGTTGGTCAATGCGTACAAGTGTAGAAAAGGATGACTGCCTAAAAAAATAGTGGAGATTGTTAGCAATGTACGTTGCTAGCGCTAATGCAAGTCAACAACAAAGCATCATTGATATAAAAACGTCGTATAATGCTTGTAATGAAGGTAAGAGAGCAGGGCCACAAAATGAGGTGGCTGCTGACTTGCACTTATTTGAAGCACTAACAGTACCGAAATACATCTCTAGTGCTTTTTAGTACTTTTTGGCTTACATCAGCACCATTCGTGTTTTCGTGAAGAATGAACAGTTAGCTCTACAAGAGAGGAAACGGTCAGTTGCCTTGATACAAGCTATAAATCATACAAAGGAACTAGAAATGTAGACTAGCTATGTCGTTAGTGTTTCCAAAAATGGTAGATAGACTGCACTGCTAAATGGGGTAGTTTTCTTGGAAACAACCGATCACGCTTATTCAAGTGTTACAGCACCAAAATGCACTAACAAAATACCAACGATATTTACCGGTCTTGTAATTGGCACTTTGTTGTGGTTGTTGATTTTGTCGTTGTTTTCGTTATTGTTCTTGTTTTTATTATTTTTGCTTTAGTTGTGCTTTTCGCCTTCGTATTCACAGTCGTCTTTGTTCTCGTTTTTGTCCTCGCCTGGTCTTCGTATCCGCCTCTAAAATTATAACATTGTGGTTTTTAGTTATCTGGTATTAGAAGTTTTCTTAATGCCTGACAGATGATGTTCCTCCAGGAAGTATATAAGCCCCGGTATTCTTCGCACTTTATAGTAACTTGTTATTACGATGAAGTATAAAACGATCAATAGATCTTACAATATTGTAATTAAAAGAAAAGGGTCTGTATATTCTTAAGTTACTAATTGAGGAAATCAAAGATTAAGGCAGCTGCTTAGAATTGACGAATTTCAGCAATGACTATACCTACTTTGTACGCAGGTTCTTCATTAATTCTAGTTGAACGCTATAAGATGTAAATCCTAGAACTAGAACTCTGTTCACTTCAGTTATTAATGTAAAAGCGCGTACGGTGTAGCCTATGCGCACAAACTGATACATAGGTGTAGCTGTAGCTGACATCCACAAACCAGCCACTTGGCTGGTTTGTGCTGACATCCCAGTACTTCAAGTTCATTATATAGGTACGAATTAACGTTGCGCAATTGAAGCCATACGTTTCCATTTGGATTCAAAATTGTAACCAGTGGCGTGTGCAAATATTATTTTTCAACTATTAATTTACCAATGTATTTCCTCAAAATTATTTTGATAACATTTGGTGCTTTCTAGAAATGTCAAAATATGCATTTAAAATGTTACTTTTAACTTTACAGTGTATACTCATTTCGAAAACTGGTATACTGATACCACGTCTATGGGAGTTATTAATGACGCAACGGATAGTTGCCAATCAAGTCATTTCTTTTATAAACAGAATACAGCAATTTTGAATATAATTTCACATATTTTACAATCCTGCAATATGAAATTACGAATCGTTTACATCTAATATAAGGAGGACTATGTTATGTTTAAAATAGGCGCCAATTTGGCTTGTTTGATTTTAAATTACAGACACTTAAGGTTTCTGCTTAAATATGTACCTACCTACTTATCGGAAAAATAATGTTTATTGGAGTTTTGCATCGGCTTCCCAATCTACAGAGTGCATCCTCCTTTGTAATATGTTCATAACGAAAGCAGGCAACATTGTAAAAACAAACAAAATAAGCTGTCAGATGGACGTTTAAAACTTCATATCAGAGAAAGGTTACTTACTATACTCCGTTTAACGAACAGATTCAGAAAATGTACAAATTTGTAATGAGCGCTACTAACTGCGCATAGGCCTTGTTTACAACCATCAAAAAATTACTTTCTGGGTAATACAGTGGTTGAATTACATTCAACGGTTCTTTAATGTATACATATGAATTATTGTAGCATCTTTTGTCTATGGGAATGTTGACATGCTGTACATAACTCCTTAATGTTTACCAATCTGTCAAATCTCATACGAAGTTAAACCAAATTATCAGGGCACTTATTTTGGAAATCTAAAAATAACATTAATTTATTTGTTTGTAAAAGGCCATAAGTCGGGCAAGTAAATAAATGAATAGAACTTAAGCTTACATTTTATTTTTATAGGAATTTACATGTCAACTCCTTGTTGATGTCACAAGTGTATAACTAAACTGCAAAATGCAATTATGTTGCAGTTGAGAAAAGCCCCTTTTTTCTTTAATAATTGCCACAAAAACTTTATCATAAGTAGTGCCTCAAGTCACAATTCTTCCTGTAGCTGCATTTGTATTTTTTACTAAGTCTGTAAATAAAGCACAACAGGTCAGTCTTGTTCGGAGTCTGATGAAGCAGAGTCATTGTCTAACTGGATGATCAACGGCACAACTTGAACTTCTATAGTGATATCCAATTGCCACATATTTTCTCCCACACTTTGTACGTGTCTAATGGCATTTTTACGATTATCTGACGTTACGTTTGCAACAGCGGTGCAAAATAATTGGTACTCATATGCAATTTTAAATGTTTTATTGTTCCTCGCAAC
>JARFJB010001352.1:380000-435000 GCA_036346205.1 Vesta saturnalis | reverse complement strand
AACGGAAAAGATTTTCTGACTCTAAATTTATTTGATGCAAAAGAAAACGTAATTTGTACAATTGAAAAAAAATTGTTATTTCAAAACGCTTTAGCATCATTAACATAAATTTGAACATCAAGAAAATTTTTTTATTATTATTCATGTTTGCACCATTATTAACACTGTTTAGATCATCTAAATAAATGTTGTGAGTCTTCAAAATCTATTACAACATTAGTTGTACTAATCTTGCTGAATTAGATATTGAAATGAATCCTGAAAAGAGTTATTTCAATTTGCTTTGATTCATTATCTAGCGGAACAGATGTTACCACATCATTAAGTTGGTCCTGGTGACTTATATTAGGTGTGGCGTGTAAAATAATGAAATAATATTTACTTTCAGCAGGTTTATTATTTTGTGTGTTGTCTTCTGTCCCGAAAGAGAAAAAAGTTCATTTTGAATATGAACTCTCAAGCAGTGAGGCATAATTGTTGGATTTCTGTTAATTCTGGAGATTTAATATTAAACTGTGCAATCGTTTCTATTAATTCTATTTTGTTGCTCGTACAACTTATTATTTTTACCTCTAAAACTTAAATTTTGACCAGTTAAACGTTTAACAGCGTAAGTTATAATTTTTAACACGGATACCCATCTATGTTGTTCCTGATTTATCAATTTCTCATTTAGCGAATCAGTAGTGGTTTGAGATTGAATCGATTGACTTAAATCAACCCAAGATTTTGTGTTACAAACATTACTGTTTGATTTTCATGATGCTCAACAGCTTGGGATAAATGTCTCGTATCGTTATACCCTCCAACAAAGGCAGTACGGAAAGTTTTAAATGTTTTGCAAGCAAAACAAAATACGCAACCTTTTAATATGGAATAGTATATCCAGCTCTGGAATTATTTTCCCGTTACTTAATAACTTAATAAATAAATAATATGCAGATGAGAAACCTTTGCTCTCTTAATCCAAGGGAAGGTTTACCTCGGTTTCTGTAAGTTGGGTTACGCCTAATTCTACTAAACATAATTTAATTTTGTCGATTAATACGGAAAGCCAATGGCCAGGGTCCTTATAAATATCGTCATTATACTTCTTCTAACGAATACTGGCATTCTAACTTGTTCTTGGCCACAGAATCAACTGTTTCTGAATCTGTCTCTTCAGTTTAATCAATTTTCTTCAGAAATTTGTTTAATGAAGATGGTCCTGTGTCTCATATATCGTCATTATGATCGATGTAATCTGTTGTCTCTTGATTTTTGTGAGATTTAAAATTTCCTTAGTACCATGTCTTATTGGCTAATTCTTTTCGAGCTTTGTATTCATGGTAATAGATAATTTGTCTGGTCATTGTGCGTTTATCTAAATGATTCAAAGATATTGTATGTCAATTAATTGATGTTAAAAAAGAGTAAATTTGATTATGTTTAGAATTTTCATATCTTTAGTTTAAATGTGCCTATATTAAATCATTTATAAACCATTTAAATTTAATTCATAGTTTAAATGTTAAAATATTATAGGGTATTGTAGTACTGTTTTACATTTAAAAAAATTGGTTTAACTTTACTAAATCAAAACGTTAAATATTAAATTAAAACTCAAAGATCATAGTATTATCAATATTTTTAAGCTTTTATTTTAAATACTGAATGATCTATAAAGTACTAAAATATTAAATCATAAAGTTAATTTAAATTTATTAATTTAAATTAAATTATAAACAGTTACAAAAACATGTCAGAAAACATAAATAGTTTTTAAATATTTTTAAAACAAAAAAAATCAAATTTTTTAGCAAAAAAATGTAATAATAAATTAGGACATTACTTAAGTCAATGTTTAAAATTTATAAATTTTGTTAAAAAAATTAATAATATGTAAAACAAATTAAAATTAATATTTTAAATTTTCTTTTTTTTTATTTTAAAATTATATAAATAATATATTTACAATTATTAAATTTTATAAAAAACAATAATTTTTTGGCATAAAAAAATATTTTTTTTTTAAAATAAATAATATTTAAAAATTTTATATAAATTTTATTTGAATAAATTAATTTATTACATTTAAATTTTAAAAAATTTAAAAAATTATAATAATTTTTTATAAATTTTAAAATTTTTAAATTTAAAAAAAAAATAATGTTTAATTTTTAAATTATTAAATTTTAATATTTAAAGAATTTATTTTAATATTTTTTATTATTTTTAATAAATTTAAAAAAATTTTAAAAATTTTTTATTAATACAAATTTTAAATTATCGTTATTAAAAAAATTTATTTAATAAAAAATTTATAATTAAAATTTAATAAATTCAAATATAAAAAAAATTAAAAAAAAAAAAAAAAAAAAAAATAAAAAAAATTTTAAAAAAAAAAAAAAAAAAAAAAAAAAAAAAAAAATTTTTTTAAAAAAAAAAAAAAAAAAAAAAAAAAAAAAAAAAAAAAAAAAAAAAAAAAAAAAAAAAAAAATTTTTTAAAAAAATAAAATTAAAAAAAACAATAAATAAACAATTTTTTTATTTAAAAAAAATAAAAAACATTTTAAATATAAAAATTAACAACAAATTAACATATATTATTTTTAAAATTAATAAAATTTTTAAAAAAAAAATAATTTTAAAAATTAAAAAATATAATTAAAAAATTATAAAAAATTTTTCTAATTTAAAAAAAATATTTTTTAATATAAAATATAAAAAATTTTTAAAATTTTAAATTTCATAAAATTAAAATTTATTTTTTTAAAAATTTATACATATAAAATCTATATATAATTAATTAAAAATAATAAAATTATAAAACAAAATACAAATTACAACACACACAATGTCAAGATAAGGATGCCCACTATGGGATCTTGAAACGGTAAGAGTGGAAGGTCGTTAAATGAACAAAAGTTACCATTTGAGAGGATGTATTTATGGTCTTTGTAGAACTCGAATATCTCTTTTAGTTTTTGAGATATTTGAAAAAATTGAATTTTCTGATTTTCGTTTTTATTTTTTCTGACCTTATTTGAAGAGCTATCAAGAAAAAGAGCACATTTTCATTGCCACTTTTCTAGCTCTACTTAATGCTGTTATTTAATTTTGAACAACGTTTCGTTTGTTAGCAACCATCATCAACTTTATTTTTAAATACACGAAAAATTATTTTTGCCATATTTAAATTCTCTCCTTGATTCTGAATTCAACGATATATTACACTTTATATTTTTGATGCGTTTCGGATGAGAAAATTCATATTCAATGTAAAACATCGAAAACGTACAGTTAAAACTAATACTAGAAACATTACAAAACTGTAAAATTATTATAAAATAATGTTTTCTCATTTTCTAATGCCTGTTGCGAATAAAATAATTCACAAGTATGTATTTAGTGAAAATACTATTAATTAAACAGTTAAAATACAACTTCCTTCGTACTGATGCATTTGATAAAAATAAGTTGGCCTTCCATTTTGTTTACCTACCTGTCATAATTGATTGTTGTCCGTATTACGTTTGTTTGGTGGTCTTTGAGTTAATTACACTTTGTGTTTACCTAAAAACAATATAGTAGGAGTACATTTTTCAAATAATGAAAAATTCAATATACCTGACGTGTTACATTTTGTGTCAATGTAATTGTTCTGAAGCCGAAATAATGTATTTAAACAAATATTCAGAAAGGCGTCAACCTCACAAAAGAACTTTTCGCACATTAGCAGTTAATCTAAAAGAATATGGTGCGTTCAAAAAACCTGTAAAACCTCGCAAAAAAACCTTGCAATGAAGAAAAAGCCAATACTGTTTTATTAGCTGTAACGTAAAATCCAGAGGTTTCTACGGTGGTGTACACGTCAATCTCTAGACAATGAATATTTTGCGAATAAAATAATATGGTCCGATGAAAGTATGATTAATATTAATGGAATTTTTAATCGTAGAAATGCTCATTATTGGGCAAGAGTAAATCCACGTCTGTACAAAACGGCCAAACACCAACACCGTTTCGGATTTAATATGTGGGCTGCTATATTCGGTACTAGAATTATAGGTCCTTTCATTTACCACGTGTCCTTAAATTCTGAACGTTGCCAAATTTTACTCCAAAATGAATTAGAGATAGCTTTTAATGATTTGCCTTTCCAAGAAGTTGAAGGTTGTTGGATTATGCAGGACGGTGCACCAGCACATAATTCTAGAGTTGTCAGAGAATACCTGTCAGTTAGATTTCCAGAAAGATGTATTGGCACTCGTGCAAATGTACTGTGGCCAGTCCGTTCTCCAGATATAACACCTTTGGATTTTTTTTCTTTGGGGATACATTAAAAATTACATTTATGGAAACGATATTTAAAACGAAGAAATTTTACAAAGATTAGTTCTCGAAGCGTTTGCTAGTATTACTCCTCAAATGCTGAAGAATGTTTTAGATGCTACAGTTAGAAGATGCTATTTATGTTTAGAGAATAACGGGGATCTTTTTGAACATCTTTTGTGAGTTTATTAACCTTTAAAATAAATTTGTTTTTTATTTGTCTATCACTTAAAATTACAAAACATAGTTTTATAATAATTTTACGGTTTTCTAATGTTTCTAGTATTAGTTCTAACTGTAGGTTTTCGATGTTTCACATTGAATATGAATTTTCTTATCCGAAAAGTATCAAAAATATAAAGTGTGATATATCTTTGAATTCAAAATCAAGGAGAGAATTTAAATATGGCAAAAATAATTTTTGCGTGTATTTAAAAAAATAAAGTTGGTGATGGTTGCTAACAAAACAAAACGTTGTATCAAAAATTGAATAACAGCATTAAGTAGAGCTAGAAAAGTGGAAATGAAAATGTGCTCTTCTTTTCTTGATAGCTCTTCAAATAAAGTCAGAAAAAAATAAAAACGAAAATCAGAAAATTCAATTTTTTTCAAATATCTCAAAAACTAAAAGAGATATTCAAGTTCTACAAAGACCATAAATACATCCTCTCAAATGCGTAACGTTTGTTCCATTTAAGCGACCTTCCATCTCTTACCGTTTCCGAGATCCCCATAGTGGGCATTCTTATCTTGGACACGGTATATATATATATATATATATATATATATATATATATATATATATATATATATATATATATATATATATATATATATATATATATATATATATATATATATATATATATATATATATATATATTAGTGTTACAAAAAGTAGGCCAATCCGTTAACCGCATATTCTTTGGGACAAAATAAGGGGACTTTTCTTATGTCACTTTTCATTTGAACTATTCCTTTTCGATATACAGGGTGTCAAACTTCACTTTTTAGAAGTGAATTTTTTTATTATCTCTGGTGTGTTTTAAGATATCGTTTTCAAATTTCATACAAATCTTAGTCTTTTCTAAGTGCACCTTCTGTATGATTTTAAGTAAAAAATTCAAAGAACTAATAGAAAAATAAGAGGGGTGTGGTAACCTTTAACCCCCCATTTTTTTCTGACGAACGTCTATGAATGTCGCATCCATTTCTTATAGTAGTTTGATCATTTATCTTACTTTTTTGGCTCTTGTAAACTTTTGATTTGATGCTTCCTTTATGACATACTTTTAGTTATTCGACTAAGTGCTGCGATTTTTTTAACAATTTTTTTATTTTATTAATCAATATAAATTCATAATAATAACTCAAAACAATCAATTGTGCTAATAATTATAATACGAAGTTGGATGCAAATAATTAAATTAAATGTTCGATATGTCCACCGCCTTCGCGAATGCACCTTCTGGCTCTTTTTATAACTGAAAACCGAATATTTTGAAAAATATTCGGTTTCAATCTAAATACCTCTGAACCTTCTGCGATGCGCTCCCTCAATTGATTTAGATTTATTATTATTTATTATGCAAAATAAATTTAAAAATAGGCTTATCTCAGAGTTCGTAACAATATCTGTCAATTACTTCTCTTGTGTTTTAGCTTTATTTGCAAAGGTTTCAAATATATTTGAGTTTGAAGATTCGGCTCATTTTTAGTTTTTTCTAAATAACTACGGAAGTTGACAACACTGATCAAAACTCAAAACGTCATTTGATTGGTCTTGAAATTCTGCCCAATATTTAATCGGCTCTGTAACTGTTATAATAAAGTTACCCATAGAAGCTTTGTTAAAAATAAATCTATAATTGTGGCTTAAAACAATCAGTTGAGTTAATAATTCAATACTACGTCGCATACAAAAAAAATTTAATGTTCGTTGAGTCCACAGCCTTCGCGATTGCACCTTTTTATTTTTTTAAATAATTGAAAACCTAATATTTTTTATACTTGTCTTGTCAAATGTTTGTCAAATTAATCGCTGTAAAAATTTCGAACGACTATTGAGTTCAAACGCTAAACTGAATAATAAGGTATGGCCAATAGAGAGAATATTTTGGAATTTTCTGAAATGACTGATATGATTTTAATTATGGGTAAGATTTCAAATAAAATCTCTAGATTGTACATTTTGAATAATCATTCTCGCTTTTTGATTCTAATGCTAGTTTAGCTTCAAGGCGTTATGCAGAAATGTACCCAAATCGGTATCACCCAAAAAGGAAATTTTTCTTAAGTTTAGTACGCCGCCTAAGAGACACTGGAAAATTTAAACAACAACGAATAGGAACATGTGGACGGCCACGTAAAATTACACCAAATCAAGAGAAACATATTTTGAAAATAGTTGAACAAAATCCGGGTACTAGTACTAGGATTATAGCTCGACAGACTGGAAATAGTATAAATTCGACAGACGTGCATAGAATTTTAAAACGTCACTCATTACATCCATATCATGTGCAAAGAGTACAGAACTTGTTGCCGCAAGATTTTCAGGCAAGAAACATCTTTTGCAACTAGCTCTGTAATGAAAATAACCGTAACCGCCGGTTTGTTAGATCCATTTTATTTTCGGATGAAGCAACCTTTACGCGAAATGGTATAACGATTATCCACAACACCCATGTTTGGGCAGATAAAAATCCAAGAGCTCTTGTAGAGACCAGTCATAAAGTAAATTTTAAAGTAAACGTGTGGGCAGGAATTTTAGACCATTTTCTTTTAGGTCCGGTATTTTTGCCACCAAACTTAAATGCCGAATATTTTTTATTTTTTTTACAAAATGAGTTTACAAATTTACTTGTGACGTACCTATTATTCGTCAAAATATGTGGTTTCAACTTGACGGAGCTCCGCCACATTATGGCAATAATAATGTTCGGAACCACTTGAACAAATATTTCCCTAATCACTGGATTGGTCGGGGACAGGATGCACCTATTCATTGGCCATCTCGTTCCCACGACTTAAATCCACTGGACTTCAGTTTTTGGGGATTCATGAAAGATTTTGTTTATACGGTTCCAATAATAAATCAAAATCAATTGAGGGATCGCATCGCAGAACGTGCAGAGGTATTTAGATTGAAACCGAATATTTTCCAAAATATTCGGTTTTCAGTTATGAAAAGAGCCAGAAGGTGCATTCGCGAAGGCGGTGGACACATCGAACATTTAATTTAATTACTTGCATCCAACTTCGTATTATAATTATTAGCACAATTGATTGTTTTGAGTTATTATTATGAATTTATATTGATTAATAAAATAAAAAATTTGTTAAAAAAATCGCAGCACTTAGTCGAATAACTAAAAGTATGTCATAAAGGAAGCATCAAATCAAAAGTTTACAAGAGTCAAAAAAGTTAGATAAATTATCAAACTACTATAAGAAATGGATGCGACATTCATAGGCGTTCGTCAGAAAAGAATGTGGGTTAAAGTTACCGCACCCCTCTCATTTTTCTATTAGTTCTTTGAATTTTTTACTTAAAATCATACAGAAGGTGCACTTAGAAAAGAGTAAGATTTGTACCAAATTTAAAAACGATATCTTAAAACACACCGGAGATAATAAAAACATTAACATTTAAAAAGTGAAGTTTGACACCCTGCATATCGAAAAGGAAGCGTTCAAATGAAAAGTGACATAAGAAAAGTCCCCTTATTTTGTCCCAAAGAATATGTGGTTAACGGATTGGCCTACTTCTTTGTAACACCCGGTATATACAGGGTGACCCAAACTCGATGGCCAAAACGAAAACAGCTGATTCCTCTGGCCAAAAGGAACAAAAAATTGTTAATACAGGGTGTGTCTATTGTTGATGGTTTCCAAGATGTTAACTCTTTTTTAATTTTTTCTATTTCGTGGACTTATTTTTTAAATCACGCTGTATTTTCCAAACTAGAAGAGTTACAAGAAAACACATTAGGAGATATTTGTAGAAGATGAAATTGCCTTAAAGAATATTGAATTGGTTCGAGACAAACTCATCATTGAACATTTTTAATGGCATAATGAGTTCACAAATGAGTTTTTTTCAAATCTCAAGATTTAATCGAGGTACCACAATCAAATCCATTAATAGATAATAACAATGTTGAGTGACCAGGACTCGATGGTGAAATTGAAACTACTGATTCCTGTGGCCAAAATTAAGTACTTTCGAACCTTTTATTCAATTGTTAAAAGTTGCTTCAAAATGAGTGCCGTTTGCTGCTATACACTGAACACTCCGTCTTCGTACTGAAGCTGTCGCTGAAGCAATTTGTCTCTGTGTTATCAGCCGACTTGATCTATGAATTGCTTCAATAAGCTCTTCCCTGGTTGTTGGTTGAGTGCTGTAGACCAATTCCTTGAGAGATCCCCAGAGGAAGAAATCCAGAGGGGTGAGATCTGGAGATCTTGGAGGCCACGCCACTGTACCACCTCTGCCAATCCAACGTTGGGGATAATGTTGGTTTAGCCAATCTCTCACACCTCTTCCGTAGTGGGCAGGACAACCATCAAGTTGAACCCACATATCTGCTCTTGTTGCCAATGAAACCTCCTCCATCAATTCAGGGAGGTTTTTTTGAAGGGAGTTCAAAAAATTCACTGAATTGACTCTATCTAGCAGAATATATGGACCAATAAGTTGATTGTTGAGTAAACCAACCCAAACATTAACTTTGAACTGGTGTTGAAAGCTATTTGGTCTCATAGTATGTGGGTTCTCATGTGCCCAGACGTGCGTGTTATGGATATTGAAGATGCCTGACCTTGTAAAGGTGGCCTCATCCGTCCACAAGATTACTTTTTGGAAATCTCGATCATTCCTAACTGAATTGAGATACCATTGGCAAAACTCAATCCGCCGACTTAGATCTCCATCCTAAAAGTTCTTGAACTCCCGTAACGTGATACGCACGTCTTCCGTCAGCCTTAAGAGTTCTCCGTATTATTTCTCGTGGCATCTGCAATACATTGGATGACCGCCGCAAGCTAGTCTCAGGATTTGCTGCGAAATGCTGGATTACGTCGTCAATCCTCTCAACATTATGAAATTCCTCTCGATCTCTTAGGATCCTAAAAGATCCTCTCTCTCTCTTAGAGCAGTGTGTACTCTAGAGAAAACTCTCCTTTCTGGATGAATTCTTCTTGGGAAAGCAGCTGCATACAGTCTAGCAGCCTCACTCGCATTCCCTTGGGCAACACCATAATAATAATGAATATCGGCATATTCTTCATTTGAAAACATGACTCAGGAAGGAAAACACGAACACGAACAAGAACAATAATAATAACATGAACAAGAACGACTCAAAAACTAAATTACAATATCACTACAACAGAAAGAACTCGTATTGAAATCAGCAAAACTGTAATAGCAAACAAATTTTGACAACTAACTTACTAATGTCAAGTCGTTGCTACGGTGATGAAAAGATATCAGTAAAGGAGATATATTTCTTGCCGTAAATGTACCACACTTTTGAAGGTAATTTTATGCTCTAAAAGTTTTTCCTGAGGTGTATTCCTGTAACAATTCAGTAATTAGTACGTCAACCATAAGTTTTTTTCATATCGCTGTGAAGCTTATGAAAAAAGGAAGTTTTTCCTTTATCGGCCATGTATCAAATCCATCTCTATTGGAAAAATATTCGTCTTGGAAATTTGTCTTGGCATTTGAAAAAAAATCATTTCTGAATTCATTATGTCATTAAAAATGTTGAATGATGAGTTTGTCTCGAATGAATTCAATATTCTTTAAGGCAATTTCATCTTCTACAAATTTCTCCTAATGTGTTTGCTTGTAACTCTTCTAGTTTGGAAGATACATCGTGATTTAAAAAATAATTCCACCAAATAGAAAAAATTAAAAAGAAGTTAACATCTTGGGAACCATCAACAATAGACACACCCTGTATTAACAATTTTTGTTCCTTTTGGCCAGAGGAATCAGCTGTTTTCGTTTCGGCCATCGAGTTTATATATATATATATATATATATATATATATATATATATATATATATATATATATATATATATATATATATATATATATATATATATAAGTGTTTGGTACATCGATGCAAATATTTAAAGGTGATATAATAGGTGATTTTGAGTCGATTTAAGCAAACATACTTATATACCAAGTGTTACCGTTTTTGAGATAATGCCACTTTTAATATTTCTTGATTTTACCGTGCTTTTCTGCAAATATCGAAGTGTACAAGCGTAATAAGCCGTCTTATCGCAAACTTATACTAAGTTTTTATTCCTCATGAAGTGATTGTTCATATTATTTTATCAGAAAAGCCTAAACTGTCTTTGGTTCTTGCCTAGAACTTAAACATGAAAGTTTTAATTTGTAAAAAGCAATCACTAAAATTCAAACGTGGATTTAGTCTAAAATCTTTCGTTATTTTTTTTCCAATTTCAGTAAAACTTCTTTGGGCAATGGCCTTTAAGATAGCATGAATAGATTTAGAAAAAAATTTTCACAAATTGGAAAAATGAATTTAATTACCAAAATACCCCCTAGGCGCATTCGCCAAAACGTAAAATAGCCC
Organism: Vesta saturnalis; assembly: GCA_036346205.1. Lineage (NCBI taxonomy): Eukaryota > Metazoa > Arthropoda > Insecta > Coleoptera > Lampyridae > Vesta > Vesta saturnalis. The sequence continues at coordinate 424,064 of JARFJB010001352.1, read as the reverse complement.
TTCATTATTTAGTTTAAATAGTTTAAAAAGCAGATTTTTAGAAAATGTTTTGCGGTTATCGCTCCACCCAGTACTTGAGTTTACAGAAACTGTTTCTGAATTCAAGATTTCTTTCACCTCACTAACACTGGAATGTAAAATTTTCTTAGCAAAATCGAGTTTATTTTCAAGTGAATCTACATTGCTATTTAAAACGTCACTTTTGACTTTTCGTTTATTTAGTGGAAATAATTTCAATTGTGGTAAATTTAATACAATCGTGCAAAAAAGTATGAGCATCACGAACATTAAGGGTTGTACCGGTCTCCGGCCAAATTCGCTATCGCTCAGCCTCCAAACATGGCCGGCGACCGGTAAACGTCCTTACTGTTCTTGATACTCAATATAATATTGCCTCGTGCAGTACTAATTTTGAACACCAATAATAATACTATTAATGTTTTAATAAATCGGACATTTTCTAAAAATCTGCTTTTTAAACTATTTAAACTAAATAATGAAGGGCTATTTTACGTTTTGGAATGCGCCTAGTACTTTGGTAATTAAATTCAATTTTTCCAGTTTGTAAAAATTTTTTGTAAATCTATTCATGCTATCTTAAAGACCATTGCCCAAGGAAGTTTTACTGAAATTGGAAAAAATTAACGAAATATTTTAGACTAAATCCACGTTTGAATTTTAGTGATTGCTTTTACAAATTAAAACTTTCATGTTTAAGAATTCTAGAAAACCAAAGACATATTAGGCTTTTCTGATAAAAGAATATGAACAATCACTTCATAAGGAATAAAAACTTAGTATAAATTTGCGATAAGACTTACTTACACTTGATATTTCAGAAAAACACGGTAAAATCAAGAAATATTAAAAGTGGCATTATCTCAAAACGGCAACATTGGTATATGGGTATGTTTGCTTAAATCGTCAAAATCACGTATTCTATCACCTTTAAATCTTTGCATCGATGTACAACTATGTATATATATATATATATATATTATATATATTATAAATTATATATATATATATATTTAAACCACCACACACACAACACAAAAAACACAGCACACAAAGCAAACAAGCACACAAAATATGCATATGTAGATTTGAAGTTTAAAATTACACACCTAGTGGTGATTTTATTCTCGAATAACCTATTCACTTGAGTAGTGAGTGGTGACATATCTATGTTATCCCTATATCATCATCAAATGTTACGTTTTATGAAATGTATGATGATGGATGTACATTGACTGACAACTTCCTCGTCTACAGTTCAATAACTTTGTAAAAATTAAAGTTTGAATAGTAAAGTAAATTTAAGACATACTTATAAAATGTGTACATATATACAATAAACGTATTTAATTACAACAATTTTTAAATAGAAATACAAATTTTTTGTATTACGCAAAACCTTGGAATGTAATTTAGAAATAAGATCACGCAATTCTCTAACTTTATTGAACTCAAGAATTCAGTAATGGATTGAAATTCCTTTCATATCCTCCAATTTATTAAAGGGCGCTTTACTTTTCCATCATAGTTCTATTTACACATTTTCTAGTAATTTTTAGAATACTAATTGGTCACACTGATTTTAAACAATTGATTCTATAGTTGTCACCTTTTAGTTTCAAAAGTTATTTCGTTATTTTAATTAGATTTAAAAAAAAAACTATACTTTTTTTGTGTTCATTTTTATTTCAAGGTAAGAACAAATTTATATGTTTACATTAAAAATAACCAACTTCATTTTATTTAGAAACTTTAAAAAACATGGCTTTAATTCCGACAACTTCAAGGATATATGCAGATGCATTAATAGGAAAACCAAAAGAATTTTACGACTATGACAATTTTACACCCCAAATTGAGAATAGTGAAAATTATTGTGTCACTCAAAAATTAGGGCGAGGTAAATACAGCGAAGTATTTGAAGCAATTCACATGCCTTCGAAGGAAACGATCGTTTTAAAAATCCTAAAACCAGTTAAAAAAAGAAAAATTAAACGCGAAATTAAAATATTAGAAGTGTTACGTGGAGGACCGAACATTATTAAACTGTTGGGAGTGGTCAATATCGAAGTATTGAAGGTAAACGTGGAACTATTATTTAAGGCTTTAATTAAATTTTATTATAGGTTACCGCGCTTGTTTTTGAACAAATTAACAATGTCGACTTCAAGCACATTTACTTACACCTATCAGAGTATGAAACTAGATACTATTTGTACGAATTACTGAAAGCACTAGATTACTGTCACAGCAGAGGAATTATGCATCGTGATGTCAAACCTCATAACATAATAGTGGACCATAATCACAAAAAATTACGATTAATCGATTGGGGATTAGCTGACTTTTACCACCCAGGCGAAGAATATAATGTTCGAGTCGCTTCTCGTTATTTTAAAGGACCTGAATTGCTAGTCGATTATGTTTATTATGACTACTCTTTGGACATGTGGTCTTTAGGGTGCATGTTTGCGTCGATGATATTTCGAAGGGAGCCTTTCTTTCATGGTTCAGACAATATAGACCAACTAATTCGCATTGTAAAAGTATTAGGTACACAAGACTTTTACAATTACTTACAGAGATACAATATTCGGTTAGATCCAAAACTTCGAGAAAGCCTAGGTACACATGCACGTAAAAAATGGGAACGATTTGTTACAACAGAAAATGAATATTTAGTTAACGAAGATGCGTTCCATTTTCTTGAGTCACTATTACGGTATGATCATATTTCACGTATAACAGCAAAAGAAGCTTTAATGCATCAATATTTTATTCCAATTGTCAATAGCATTAAGCACCAACACCCTATTGTTACATCTTCTTCTGCAGTAATGTCTAAGGATGACGTACATATTGGTGAACTAGAAGAACTAGATGTTGGTAATTATTGATCATGTATTCCAAAATGACAATAAATTAAATGTGTTCAAATACTTTGTTTATATTTTTTCCAATAACACTTTTTATTTGCATCAATAGCGATAGAGAAGGTGAAAATCGTATCGACTAACTCTAACGGCAACTAAAATGAATAAAAGCACAAATCCATTCATTTTGTTAATCTTAAGAACCCAGGAAACTTCATGAAATAGAACGCCGCCTCACTTATCACGTGAACTTCAGAAACTTTGCCTGTTTCCGGTATTAGATTTTGGTAAACTTGGGGAACGGCTGCATCATGCGAATGCTCGCCATTTTACGTTTATTCCTCCGACAGATCTGTTACCAAATGGGAAAAAACATAAAATCAGGAAACACTGATATCCATTGCTGTTGCTTTCTTAAGGTACGTCCTCACTGGAGCAACATTCTATAACTTTTAGTTGCAATTTTGTTGATAGAAGTTGCTAAATGTTTTTGTTGGTGCAACTTTTAATAAACAAACTGTCCTCACTGGCACAACAATGTTACATGATGTTTGCTTTTTTGTGTCTTTATCAAACGGAATGCAACATTGTGTCTACATACATACATTATTAGTCAATTTGTAGTTATTGTGACAGCATGGAGGAAGATTTGTTAATGGCTGCAGCGGCATATTTCATTTTTGACGAGGATTTACGAAACCGGAAGCGGAAATGTTGGGTTCGTCCAAGTTTAAAACAAAGTGAAGAATATGGAGGCAAAGAATTATTGGCAAATTTAAGGAAAGATGACCTTCTATTAGAACTTCGAACTGATGGATGCTTTAGAAATTTTTTTGCGTATGTGTCTAGCGCAGATATGGAGTTATTGCTTCAAAAATTTGCACCGCTAATAAAAAAATCAGATACCAATTGCAGGAAGGCAATACCTCCACAAGAACGATTAGCTGTGACATTGAGTTTTCTGGCAACTAGAGATTCATATACCAGCTTAATGTATTTATTTAAAATATCGCAACAAGCGATTTCAAGATAATACCAGAGGTGTGTGCTACGATAGTAAATGTACTTCAAGATCAAGTAAAGGTAAGTGAATTTATTTTATTAATATAGATATTCTGAAAATTTGGGGTTCTACATTTCACTGATTTATAATGCCTTTGTAATAATGTCTGAAACAAGCGAAACATTCGATAAGTCTTGCATGGATGGAGTCGAAGAAGCTTGCATGGATGAATACGAAGAATCTTGCACGTATGGGGCCGCTGGTGATAAAGTTGGTGAACTACCATAGGAAGAACATGATGGCGAGCTTGCCACGTAAGCTTGGTTTGAGAAAAATATTGCTTATTAGATGTTCCACAATATTTCTGGCGCGAAAGGTGTTCAAATCCCTAATTCTGCACGCAACATACTCTCCAAATACATCGAATTTGTCTCGTTGTGGCTTATTCTTTATGTCTTGAATTAAATTATATACCTCTTATTTTCGAGATTGATCATCAACTCTTCTTTTCGTTGCTTGCGTAACTCTTCTAGTTTTATTAAGAAGTTTAAATTCGTGTGAGGTTGTACTGTTCAGGTTTTTCACCAGATGTGGAAGGAACCGGAAAATCATTGTTAGATGCTGCAATGTTCTCGTTTGGCTTTTCTTGCACATTCCTCTGTATCTTCAGTAACAATTTCTTCTTCACTTTTAGCAGCTTCTGTCACTTGTGATAAATCATCCTCATCGGTTCCGGCGAATGCGTCACTGAGTGTATCCTAAAAAGAAAGAGAAGAAAACATTTTATATCATTACTAACTGGTCCACTAGATGACAAGAAATGTACAAATATTTATAAAACTTAAAAAAAACTTAAAACAGCATTTTCACCTTTTTATATGAGCTTAAGACTCAAGGGTAAAGAAGTTTCGGGACTGATAGTGTAATAAAAATATTAGACAGATCTGTATTTTAGGCATGACTAAATTTATAGATACCCAGAAGTACTCAAGAATGGGAAATGGTTGCTAATGGTTTTAATACCCTTTGGAACTTTTCAAAATGTTCAGGCGTCATGGATGGAAAGCAAGTTGCAATGCAAGCACCTCAAAATAGTGGTAGTGACTTTTTCAATTACAAGAGCTTTTTTAGCATCGTTCTTTTTCGGGCAATGGACGCCAATTACGGATTTTTATATTTTCATATAGGCGCTCAAGGAAGAATATCTGATGGAGGAATTTTCGAAAATACATTATTCAAGAAATTACTAACTAGCTGCAAACTCAATCTCCCAGAACACAGTCCTTTACCAGGACGTAGTAAATTAGTGCCTTATGTATTTTTAGGTGATGACGCTTTCCCATTATCGCCAAATGTACTAAAACCCTACCCCGGAGTATAGGTGAAAGAGTCTCCCAAACGGATATTATCGCCTCAGCAAAGCAAGGAGAACATCAGAAAATGTTTTTGGGATTTTATCGTCAGAATTTAGGATATTCAGGATATCGTTACTTTTGGAACCAGAAACTGCAGAAGTTGTTATTACAGCGTGTATTTACCTGCACCTGGCACATATGACAGCAGTGAAGATAAAGATACAGGACATAATTCAGATGGATCATGGAGAAGAGATGTACAAAGTAATTCTTTTAGTTCATATAGAAAAATAGCACGAAATGCATCAACTGAAGCAAAAGATATTATGCAAGAGTTTGCTGATTTTTTCGTTACACCAACGGGAATAGTTCCTTGGCAGAATAAATACTGAATTATTATATATACTACTAAATACATTATAAAAATATAAAATAACGAATTAAAATACTATCATCATTTAATGTTAATTATTTTAGGATCGAGTTGCTTATTTATTCGCTTCAGTAATTGACAAAACATAAAAGTTGTGCCTAAAAGGAATGTGTATTTACTCACAAATGTTCTCAGTTTCTCCTTCCTTGCTCGGACGGACTTTGTTTTGGTCGCAAAGAAATGTTAAAGCAACGAAGGCAAACCACTTGAAACTGAGCACCTGCTCCAGATTTTTTCATTTCACGATACTTATTTCGTTCCCTATAAACCTGATACCAGGTTTCGAATGTTCTCAGTTTCTCCTTCCTTGCTCGGACGGACTTTGTTTTGGTCGCAAAGAAATATTAAAGCAACGAAGGCAAACCACTTGAAACTGAGCACCTGCTCCAGATTTTTTCATTTTGCGATACTTATTTCGTTCCCTATAAACCTGACACCAGGTTTCGAATTTTTCTTTTTCCGTCTTCGTGGGGACACCCCACAGCCAAACAAATTGCACTCCACGCATCATTTTTTGAATCTCTGCATTTATATTTTACATCCTTTGGATTCCACATACATGGATTTTCTCCATAATTACCAATTAAATTTAAACAATTCTCGGCAGTCCACTTAAACGCCATAACGCTAGTAAGCACACAAACAAAAAACAGAAACTATTAAGTATTAGTAAATTAAGTCCGTCCACATCGAAAGCAATGTTGGTAAATATTTCACTTAGTTTCACCATGTTTCATATTATCCTTTGATATTTGCCGCTATAAATTCATGCTACATATAGCAAATTTTGTTGGATTGCAACAACAAGATTATGCAACACAACACAACACATTGCAGCAAGTATAAACTTTTTGTGTTGGAACAGGTTGTTGTTGCATTATGTGGCAGAATGTTGCGTCAATATGGACACGCCTTTATACGCAATTGAAAAAAAAGAAATTTGTTGGGCGCGAATAGCACGATCTGGATGATTATAGAGCATGATTTTGTAACGAATCTTTTACGTTCTTCGTTCATTTAGTTGCAAAATATAAGAAAAAAATTTTTTGTATTATTATTGAATTATAAGTATGTGGTAGGCAACTTAATTTGCATTTTGGTGTAACTTAAGTTGCATATATTTTAGGGGTTTATAGTTCTATATCTTTGACTTAATTCTTTGCGCAAATTTTTCGCGCACCGCTACCTCATCTGACATCCTAAGCGTCCATTTCTTTTCCTTTCTTGTGGTACGCTGTGTGATACAGGAAGCCATTTTTGGGTTTCCACCTAAATTTTGTGAAAAGTGCCATTGATTTAATGGTAAGATATATTTAACTTGTAATATTAAAATCTAAAGCATATGCTTTTTGCAGGCACTTTATTTTTTTCACTTTTACTCTGATTTTACCACTTATTTTTTTGCACATTTAATTCTATTTTAATTACCTTTTAATTCTCCTTTTATTTACGCTTTCATTTTATGATTGCGTTTTGCTTTTAATGCCGATCTAAATTTTGATTACATTTTTTATATAAACTTTCGAGAGAATGCAATAAACGGATTATTCAATTTCATGAAGATAAATTTATAAGAAGGAAAATTCAACTTTTGGTATGGTTTACAACGTACAGCATTGTTATTACGATATGTTGCGCAATATTGGTGCAAAGATGACATCACCTTTGGTTTACATTTCCCTATTCGTTTAGATACCAGACGTTATTTTTACATTTTGGTAAATTTTTATTGTAAACCTCGGTTTAGTTATTCCGAGCATAATTAAAAAATAACTTGGCGTCCGAGATCATTTTTATTAGTGTTACATGGCAGTTTCTATATTGATGTTAAGTGGAAATAACGCAGCATAAATCAAAAGATTGAACTGGCCTACTTTAATCAACCGACTGGGACAACGGCATTATTTTTGGTGAATGGTTTGTATCTCTAGTTAATTTAACGGTGTGTTGTGAGAACATTTATATACCCATTTATTATCTTATTATACTAGACACCAAATCATTACCTTATTTTATAATTTCTCATTACAATATCGCATTATTTGTACAAATAGAGCGAAGTCTAGGAGCTGCAAGTGATGGCTGGTATGCTATTATCACGGAAAAGCCGCAGAGCTTGAAAAGACTTAAATGGCCATCAACCAATAAATGCTTATAGAAACAATTCTGAACTAATCCAACCTTTTTTGACCTAGCACAATAGTAACTAGAGAATTTGGTAATCATCCTCTTCTATAGAAATTCTAGCATAGTGTAACAGGCGTTATTTTATTTCAAATCAAGAAAAAAAATTTAATTTTTTCGTGAGCCTATGTAAAGAATTAGTATTTCTTTGTGCGTCAATTAGATGTTAATTATGGGTCCTTTTGCGCAACACCGCGCATAATTGGGGTCTATTTACTACATCACAGTGGATAATCAACTTTATGAATTTGAGACGTAGCTTTAAAATTAATAAATAAAATTGTATGCCTGCATAGGAAATAACTTATTGGAAAAATTGCATTGACAAGGCTAACTTCATGGCCTTACGAGTTAATTTATCTTTTCTTGCCGATAATTAGGCCCTTAGCCTTTTATTGTAAAAATTACATCGATACAGTTAAGTTTACAACTATGAACTTCGAAATAAATCATTTCTTTCCTATGCCGTAATTAAGCGGCCACCGTGCGCTGTTTGCGCCGTTAAAGTTAAATTTTGTCTTCCTGTAGAAGATTAGTAACAATTAATTCGACACGGTTAAATTCACACAGCCGCTTCCTTCTGCATTAATAAATTTTTACTTAATCAGTAATTAGGCGCTATTTATGCGCCGTTCAAATAAAATGTTGCACTTATTAAAAAATTTGGAAAAGATTACATCGACAAGGTTTGCACAATAATTAGGCGCCTGTCATTCTTCGTTAAAATTAAATTTTGCGTCCCTGTAAGAAACAAGTTGTAAAAAGTGTATCGACACGCCTAACTCTACCGAGCCGTGAACTTCTACGAAAATCATTTTTTTGTTATGCTGCATTTATTTAAATGTGTTGGTTATCTGTTTATTTGGTTAATGTGTATTTTTCATATTTTTATTATATTATTGTGCAAACTCTACATCTTTCATTACAGATATATCTATATTCAAGTATATTTAACCCATTTTCGTACATATGGCTAGACTAATTTTTTTCTAATATTAACCTAATTGAATTTCACATTATTTTTATTAACCTAAACCCTAAGTGTACTTCAACTCGCGTGTTCTCCTTTAAATATGCCTATCGTTATAAATTTCTTACGAAATATTCTGATGTACGGCGCATTATTGGCGACTAGCTACTGTACAAGATACAGTTGATTTATGCACGACTTGACGGGTATGAAGTTAGCCGTGTTTCCTATAGGGGCGCAAATTTTAACTTTAACGGCGCATAATCAGTACGTAATTATGGCGCAAGAAAGAATTAATTTATATTTAAGGAGATGAAGTCAGACTAATCAACATTTGGAATAACTTATTTCCTTGTGGGCGCAAAATTTTATTTTAGCGGTACAAAATAGCTCATAATTGACTTATGCAAAAGTTGACGGCTGTGAAGTTAGCCGTATTGATGTAACTTTTGCAATAACTTGTTGGGGCACAAAATTAAGCGGCACAAAACGGCGAATAATAGGTGCCTAATTATGTCGCAATAAAAGGCGGCTAATTTGTACCGCATGGCCAACTGTGAATGGATGCCGACTATATCTCCGGAACTGACACCATTGGAAAAAATACTAATAGGTAAATCGGCCAAGAGAAATCACTGGAAATTGTTTTCAAGTTCTTCCGATGACCGCTAGGAGGCGTACACGAACACCAAATTAGAAAATCGGCTTTTTCTCTTAAATCGGCATTATCAAGATATGTCCAAAATAGTTTTATTATAAACTACGCAAGCTTAGAAACACTTTCTTTCTTCAGCATTTTTCTTTATTTTGTTAAATGTATATTATTAGTATCAAAATATCCGTATTTGAGTGGTTTTTTATTTTCCATAAGATAGAAGCATAGTCGTTCACTACGGTAGGTATATTACCTTCTATGGTAATAAATAGAAAATGAAAGTCTTTACACATTGATGAAAACCGACAATTTATGCACAAGAAGTGAAGAAGTGAAATAGGTGTGGGGGTGAGGTCGGATTCTTTTCGACGACCATTTTCACAACTCCTTGATAGTATTTTCAACCCCTTCACGGCATTTTCACCCCTGATGTAAATCAACGAGTTCCTAACGAGAACTCTTTATTTTAATCTTCTGTTGATCTGATACTTATGAAGAAATATAATTTAAGGCCGTTTTTTAACTTTTAAAACTTATTAATTCCAATGACACTTCTCTGTTTTTTTTTACCTACTACAACTAATTAAAAAAATAACATATACAGGGTATAAGATAACCATTTTCTTCATACTCCCACCGTAAGTCATGTGAAACACAAATTTCATTTTGGCTTAACATTTATATCTTTCAGGTTTCTTTTAATTTCGTTCATATCTTGATACTTTAACGTCTTCTTGACCTTTCAATATTTGTCATCTTGCCTGTTCCTTTCTGTAATTTTACCACATCTATTTTCTTTGGTAAACTACACTCAGGGACAAAAAATCCCGGACACTTTTTGCTTTTAAAGTCGGGCCGGCGAGAGGTGTATGTCGTTATTGGTTCATATAGTTAGTAATTTTAAATATCAACAAAACGTCGTCAATGTTTCTAGGTTATTTTCAAATTTAAGCTGCGCTGTCAAATTTAAATAAAACTAGTGTTCGAATATCTCGGGATTTAGCATCCTAAAGGTCTTAAAAATCCCCATCCACTCGTATAAATAAAGTCGAATTTCGTTTAAAGTCTGTTCGCACTTATTCTGGCATGTAAAGTCCACCGACTGTGGGTAGTCATACGATAAAAATATATTGTACAACTGTAAACGATTATCAGAACCGAGACCGGGTCAACAAAATTTCATTTTTCTGGATCTGTTTTACAAATTAATTATATCAATAATTATCAATAAGGAACAAATTAGCTAGCAGTAGGCAGTGCCGAATGAAGTGCGAAAAGTTTGGTTAATTGCGGAGGATCGTTTTTAGCCGACTGATCTCAGTGTGTCAAAAGAGTTAGGACCGCAATATGGTTATCCAAGTCACTTATAAATAACTGATTTTGTCATAAATAAATATACTGTATTGGATGTTAAAGATGAGATTTATTATTAGTTAATAATATAACCGATTTTAAAAATCTCAGTTTACAGTTTGTCATAATATATATATATATATATATATATATATATATATATATATATATATATATATATATATATAACGAACCTAAGTACAGCTACAGAGGTATATGTTAAATATAATAATTCTTTACAAGGTTATAAAGTAACTAAGATTCTAATTTTTGCTTTAAATTCAAATATTGGACATCACCTTCACTTTCACTATCATCTTCACTCGACTCTCAGACATTGATTACTAGAGGTTTTACCATTTCCTCAGCTCTTTTTTGCGGTGAATCCGGCGTCTATTTCCCAGATTTTAAAGCGAGAGCCATTCTTGCCTTTATCCGAGTTACAGTTTTCTCGGAAATGCCGCATACGAGAGCAGTTTGCTGCAACATAATATTACATAAATATAATTTTAAATAGTGAAAATTATTAGCGTACGTGGATAATGGAAGTTAAAGGTAAACTTGGACCCCCGTTATCGCGGGGTATATTCATAAACATTACTTGAGTTTGGCTTTTCAAAGGTTTACCTTTTAATGACATCATTATTTGCTGCAAAATAAATAAATGCATTCAATCAATTGGAAATACATTTTGCATTATAAACTTAGCTCGTAATAGTGAATATTAATAATAATAGTTTTGAAAAAAACTGTTGTTTACAAATGCAATGGAAACTAATAAATTATGAAGCGAAAGATAAATTATTATAACTACAAAACAGGATGCGATTATACGAAATGAAATACGAAGAATAATTTGAGGTTAAATAGCCAAGAAGACATCTGACAGCGTCATGTGCTTTAACTTTAGAATCGACATACGTTTTTAAGTCCTGCATTTAAAATATATAGCAGACGTATAAATTATAACCCGTCTTTTTTTAAGTGGGAACTTCGCACTAAGATAAAGGGAAACAGATGCATTTCACAGTAATAATTATATCCCCATTCTCGAGTCCGCCATGATACATCTCTCCCCGGCGCTATACGTATTAGATATTTGTTTTTATGCAATTTAACCATGTATTGTATTGCCATGGAGAAGTAACAATGTATTGTGTTGCCATGGAGAAGTATAAATAAGTTTTCAATAAATGAGACCTGAACCACAAATTGTATGTGCAAATCAGGAACTTGCAGACTTGGCATTTTGTGTTATTTGTTTCTGTTCTTTGTGTTGTGTTACACGAGTTTTCAGTGTAAATAGAGTTTTTACATGATCTTGTGAACAATGGGGCCCCAAGATGTGGCTCGAGCCGTAGCTTTAAATGATTATGGATGCAGTGTATGTTATATTGCAAATGAAATGAATTTGCCTAGAAGTACAGCCCATGATGCAATAAAACGTTTTAGAGAGACACGGGAATATACCAGAAGGCCAAATTCAGGTCGTCCGAGATGTATAAATCAAAATGAAGATAGGCATATGGTACTGACAGTCCTTAGAGAACGCAACTTGCCGGCTACGGTTGTAGCCCACTGATTTCGTACGATGCATGCACGTCCGATTTCGGCAAAAACTGTTGCAAGGAGGTTAAAGGAAAATGGATTGATGGCTAGACCTGCAGGTGGACCCAGATTTCTCAAAAGACGTCGCACCGAAAAATTACTTTTTGCAGGAAACCACATGGCTTGGGGTAATGAACAGTGGAGCTGTGTCCTCTTCACAGATGAGTCCCGCTTCTCTCAGCTCTCACAGGATGAACGTGAAAGAGTTTGGCGAAGGAGAGGAGAACGATTTTCACAGTGTTGCATTTCTGAAAGGTCACCATTTGGGGATGGCGGAGTAATGGTTTGGGGAGGAATATATATGGATGCTCGTACTGTGTTAGTTGTCATTGAAAATGAAACCATTAATCCTGACAGGTATATAAGACAACGTTTGGCTAATAATGTTGTGCCTTTTGGTCCATATATAAGCAACAACTTTCTTTTAATGCATGACAATGCACGCTCGCACATTGTCAATGCTGTCGGAGATTATCTCCAAAAGGTGGGAATGTTTTACCATAGCCAGCAAAGAGCCCAGATATGAATCCCATTGAACACGTGTGGGAAAAGATGAAACGGCGTATTAGGAACATACAGCGGCGACCAGAACCCTTACAGGAATTGAGACAAGCAGGTATTGAAGAATGGATGCAAATTCCTCAGGAAGACATTGCTAACCTGATCCGGGGCATGACAGCAGTTATTCAAGCCAGATGGGTAATACCCGATATTAAAATGACATTTTTAATTAAAAGGCCCGAACAATTTACCAACCGGATAACACATAAGCCTTACAATGGTTTATGTCCTTTTAAACTTTCTTTCTTTAAGATTAAGTTTTCGTGTATATTGTTGTAATATGTGTTTCATTAAACAACATTTTGTTTAAATATACATTATTTAATTTAAAAGCAACATAAGGAATACTTATTTTAGATATAAATTAGTATTTTTGCTAGTTATAAACAAATATAAAAGTGTCCGGGATTTTTAGTCCATGAGTGTAATATAGGTAATATAGTTTTCTTCCATTTCCAAGCGACAAATTCGTTGTATCGGTCTAAGCAATCTTCCATTTTTAATTTTCAGCTCTACCAACCGTACTTGTCCATCGCGTCCAGGTATCAATACTTCTATGCGCCCTAAACTGCAATCAATGTTTTTCTGGTTATCATCTCTGATAAGAACAACATCTCCAACATTTAATTTATTTTCATATTGTTTCCTTTTTAAAAATAACGCTAGTCCACCCAAATACTCAATTTTAAATCTTGCTTTTAAAACTTCTTTCAACTTCAATCTGTATCTATATCGCCTTTTGAACTCGTTTGCTTCAATCATGTCGATATCGAAAACACTATTATGAGGAATTTCTTGTAGAAACATCTTAAGAGTTAATGTTATTAGATCACTACTATCATCCGATATGAAAGTAAGAGGACGATAATTTATAACAGATCCGCGTTCACACAAAATTGTACCTAGTTCTTCAAGTGAAATATGTGATTTTCCTAATACCCTTTTTAATAGATCTTTAATAAGTCTAATTAGACTTTCCCTCCAACCACCCCACCATGCGGCGGTTGTAGGGTTAAATTTCCATTCAATTTTTCAGAATCGAAGCCTTCTGAACAATCTCTATCCAATTTAAACTCTGAAAAGCATATTTTCAGCTCCCAGAAAATTATTTCCATTATCACTATACACAGTTGACGGTCTTCCTCTTCGTGATATGAAACGTCTAAAAGATTGCAGAAAAGTATTCGTAGACAAAGAAGATACAAGTTCCATATGTATTGCCCTATAAACTGCACATGTATAGAGTACTATCCAGACCTTTTCTCCAGACTTATAATGGACCTGCTAAATCAATACCAACGACTTCAAATATCGCAGCTTCTCGAACTCTTATCAGAAGGAAGAGGAATAGGAATAGTTTCTAATTTCCTTTTATTAAATCTTCTGCAAACATTACATTTATTAATGACTAATTTTATAGTACGCCTGCACTTTATTATCCAGAAACATTCTCTTAAGATACTCATTAAAAATTGTACTCCCGCATGACAATTTTTCAAATGCTCAGTTACTATCAAACGACTCACAACTTCATGTTTTGATGGTAGAACATAAGAAAACGAAAATTCAAGACATCTGGCCTATCTGAAATTCTGGTTCGTCTTCTTATGATGCCATCGTCATCAAGAAGAGGACACAACGTAGAAAGTTTGGGATCTTCAATTGATTCTGCAAAAACTTTCTTCTTGTATTAACTTAATGACATATTTCTTTGCATTTTGCATTTCTAGTGCTGTTAAATCATTCTGATTGTTCCTTTTACAGTTAGGTATTGATAAATCTTCAAATCCACCCCATAAGTCGAATAATTTTGTAATAATTTCTATTGGTTTTTGAAGCCATAAAGGACCCTCCCACCATCTTCCGTCGATTAATTTTTTTGCAAAACATCCTCTAGGTGGAAGATCTGCTCGATTTTGTTTACTAGGTACATAAAACCAATAATTTATCTTTGTTAACTTTCTAATTTCTTCTATACGATTCCAAACATATGGCTTCCATTGTTCTTCTCTTTTTATCCAAAAAAGTACTGTTGAAGAATTAAAACATCTAATACTTGGATCCAAATTTTCAATAATGCCGTGTGATAGCCTTGCTCCAGTAGTCTCTGCTAATAGTTCCAATCGGAGTAAGCTTAATGTCTTCAATGGTGTAAGTCTAGATTTTGCTTGAACCAAAGATACATTAATTCCCGTACTCATACCCGAAGCAAAGTGAGGTAGCATATGCATCTTTACTTGCATCACAAAAAATATGTTGAGTCCGGCTTTGAAAATTAGATGAATACAAAAAACATCTAGGAATTTTTATGGACGCTAACAACGGTATATCATTTAGCCATTTAAGAAACTCATGTTTAATTTCATTCTCTACTTCTACGTCCCAACATATCTTCGAAATCCAAACCTTCTGTAGTAAAATCTTCGGATGTAAAGTTACCGGAGAAATAAATCCCATAGGATCAAATAACTTATGGGCTGCTGATAAAATAGTTCTTTTTGTATTTTTATTGAATTGAGCTGTTTTATCGATTCTAAAGAACGTTGAAGGGTATCTAAACTTCTGTTCCAAACAAGACCAAGAACTGATGACAGAAAAGTATCTCCAACTGGTTCATTTTCTTGTAGTGTATACTCCCACGCTCTAAGATCAAATTTTCCTTCCATCAGGAACCCACTAGACTCATCAATAAATTCATGTAAATCATTTTCATTGTGAACACTTGTGATTACGTTATTTACATAGAAGGATTTCAACAGCTTCACCACAATTTTTGATGCAGAATTAGAATTTTCAGATAGCACTTTCTGTAAATGATATTCTAATACTGTTTCTAATAGGGATGGACTACTAGTAATTCCAAATGCAACCCTAGTATGTTGAAAAAATTTAATTTTATTCTCTTTATCATACCAAATAAATTTCAAGAATTCTCTGTCTCTTGGATTAAGACCAATCTGCAAAAAAGCTTTTCGAATATCAGCTATAACAGCAATTTTCTGTTTTCTAAAACGTATCAACATCTCTGGAATTAACTCAATTAGATTAATGCCTTTCTCTAAACATTGATTTAACGATGGTTGTTTTCTTTCATGGGCTAATTTTCGTTGTGGAACTTGAAAGTTTGATAACAGGGTGATGAGTTAAAAAATAACCCGAATCTTTTGAATTTTCTGCAGGTATTTCTTCAATAATTTCTTCTTCTAACCAATCATCAAATACTTGACTATAATCATCATAATAACCTTGACTGTTTAACCTTTTTTTTGCACCGTGTAGTCTTTTTTCTGCCAAATAATAATTTGTAGGTAAAGGAGGATGATCAGCAATCCATGACATATCAACTTCATCTCTTCTCTTCACAGTACTAAGAAAATGTTCCATTACAAGTTTTTCGTTTTTTTTTATTGTTTTATATTCTTTGGGATCTTTTATTCCAATAATATCTAAACACCATAACTGAGATATTGCGATGTCGAAGTAGAAATTTTAACCTTTTCTTCTGTTTCAATTTTACCCATCAATGTCCAACCTAACAAAGTGTGTATGGCAATAAGACCACAAGCGAATTCATATTTTCTCCCGCTTAAGAGTTTTCCCATTATGTCTGATCTTCAGTGTCTGTTATTTCTTCTTCTCTAAGTTTTCCAACTACACTATTATAAATACGTTGGAAATCATTTCTATTCAAGTCTAGGGTTCTCCTCGCTTTCTCCATCTCTTACAACAAAAGATCACGTCGGGATCACCAATATGATGTAAATCAGTGAGTTTCTAACCAGAACTCTTTATTTTAATCTTCTGTTGATCTGATACTTATGAAGAAATATAATTTAAGGCCGTTTTTTAACTTTTAAGACTTTTATTAATTCCAATGACACTTCTCTGTTTTTTACCTACTACAACTAATCAAAAAAATAACATATACAGGGTATAAAATAATCATTTTCTTCAACCCCTAATTAGGGCCCTTTTGGCAGTGGTAAGAGCCTTTTTGGCAGTCCAGCCCCTGTCGGGAAGGCAAATGCGCGACAGGGGTGTGTGGGTGCTGTAGTCACGTGACCAGATTATGACTCATAATTATGCCACATGACCCGGTCGAAGTCCAATTATTTTAATTATGACTCATAATTAAATTCTGGCGTCATTTTGTTTTTAATTTGAGTCATAATTAAATTCCGTCGCCATTTTGTTTTTAATTATGAGTCATAATTAAATTGTACCACCACCTTATTATTTTTAATTATGAGCCATAATTAAATTGCTCCACCATCCTTTTGTTTTTAATTCCGACGTCATAATTTAATTCCCTGGCCATTTTGTATTTAATTATGAGTCATAATAAAATTGTGGAGCCATTTTATTTTAGCGGAAAATTTGAAATAGTATTTTATATAATAGCATGCTATCTCATAAGACTGGTATAGGGCTTCGGAACTTGCTCTCGGGGTCTTTGCCCTAAAATTACGCCCCCAATTTGCTTTTAATTATGAATCATAATTAAATGTTGTAGGCTACCTTATTTTGTCGGCCATCTTGGAGGCCATTTTTGTTTTTGACGGAAAATTTAAAATTGTATTCTAATAATTGGCCCTCATAGTATCTCATAAGAGAGGCACAGGACGCCGGAATTTGCTCTGGGGCCTTCGCCCCCTTGTCAAAAGAGGAAATTAAGCAAACCAATCAAATCATATCAAACCAAACCAATCAATCTCGGTCAAATCAAACAAGTCAATTAATCAAATCAAATCAATCAAATCAATTAAGCAAATCAATCTCAAACAAGTCGCTCTCGATCAAATCAAACAATCAGATCAATCTCAATCAAAG
This sequence comes from Vesta saturnalis, assembly GCA_036346205.1. Taxonomy (NCBI): domain Eukaryota; kingdom Metazoa; phylum Arthropoda; class Insecta; order Coleoptera; family Lampyridae; genus Vesta; species Vesta saturnalis. The sequence goes on along the minus strand of JARFJB010001352.1, from coordinate 406,221 downwards.
CAATTAACCTAATCAGTAAAATCAATCAATCTCAATTAAATCAAACAAGAAGCTGAGCTAACAATTCTTCATAACCTTCAGGTAACGATTCTCCCACTTTATATACCTAGCTCCTAGGAGCGACCGCTTACTTTGTAGATAAGGCTAACCGACACTCAGAGCTAGTACTCTCCCTAAACGTGAGGGAACCTGCGTGGAAAACAGTCGATCATCCGCAAATCAATCTTAATCGAATCAACCAACGATTTGAATCTAACACCGATTTCATCTCGTAAGGCAACTATAGAATCCCGTATTTTATTTTACGCAACGCTTATCATTATCATTACACAACCATGATCATAATACTTACATAACACTGTAGATGAATGGATTAAGATATAACAAGGTCGTGTTGATCGCGTGAATGTTTACAACAGGTTTAGACCAACATGTGTTAGCTGTGGTAATGAATCATAAGATTAAAACACAAGTAATTAAATGAAGTAAATAAAATAAGAGGTAAGGGTTAAAATAAAACCGATCACTTACCAGGGTTGTTGTCGAAAATCGTATTGAAAGAACGCCTTGAGAGGAGACATAGCTGGTATTTTGTTGCTTACAGCCATGGCATATTCACTTTCTGTGTTTTGTTAGTAAATGGACAATATAAAGGACTTAACAATTTCCAACAATCGTTAATATAAAGTAATTATTTTCAGGATTATCCAGTTACCTGACTACAATAACGACCTTTCACCATTCAAGTACAGCTAATGTGTTTGGAAAAATCTTAATTAGCTGTTTACGTAAAAGGTGGACTGTCCTTGAAAATAGAAATATGATATTCACGTTCTTTGCGCGTGACAAAACATCTCTCTAATTATATTACACTTGTTTTTAAAAGCAGACTTGGTTATTTGTAACGCCATCTAGTGATGTATTTTTAAACTAACGGATGTTTTCTGTAATAGAAGTTGATCGTAGCTCCACCTTGTAGCATATTTTTAAAAGTGCATTTAACTGTCATGGTGAGCATTTTTGAAATAGTGTGGGTCAAATGCAAATAAAAACACAGACAAACACAAACGCAAACGCAAATGCACACGCAAGCGCAAATTCAAATGCAAACACAAACGCAAGTACAAACGCAAATACAAAAATTCAAACGCAAAGGCAAATGCAAACGCAAACACAAGCACAAGCACAAGCACAAGCACAAGCACAAGCACAAGCACAAGCACAAGCACAAGCACAAGCACAAGCACAAGCACAAGCACAAGCACAAGCACAAGCACAAGCACAAGCACAAGCACAAGCACAAGCACAAGCACAAGCACAAGCACAAGCACAAGCACAAGCACAAGCACAAGCACTAGCACTAGCAGAAGCACAACCACAAGCACAAGCACAAGCACAAGCACAAGCACAAGCACAAGCACAAACACAAGCACAAGCATAAGCACAAGCACAAATATACAACGCAAACGCACACGCAAACGCAAACACAAGTACGAACCCAAACGCAAACACAAACGTAAACGCAAATTCACATGCAAACGTAAACGCAAACACAAACGCAAACGCAAACGCAAACGCAAACGCAAACGCAAACGCAAACATAAACGAAAACGCAAACGCAAGCGCAAACGCAAACGCAATCGCAAACTCAAACGCAAACGCAAACGCAAACGCAAACGCAAACACAAACACAAACAGAAACACACACACACGCTTGCAGACACCCAAACACACGCATGCACGCATAAGTGACCAAGAATTAAACTTACTATCTAGTTCCTCGAACAACATAATTTGATCATAAATCCTCAAGAATCTAATAATTTTTGGGCGTGTTGAGCACTCGCATTTGAAATTGCGTATTAACGATGTTATTACACCTTTTAGCTCCGTTGTAAAGAACTTAGGTTTATACATTGACAACAAATTTCGATTTCGCGAGCAGATAAAAAATTGCATACGTAAAGCGTATGTCTATCAGCATAGGTCATATTTGTCTGTAACATTAAAAAAGCAATTATGCGACTCCCTGGTGTTGTCACACTTTAACTTTGGTGATACAATTTATGGACCGTGTGCTGTTACAGTGCATCGCATCCAAACTGTGCAGAATGATTGTGTAAGGTTCATTTTTGGTCATAGGCGCAATAAACATGTTTCAGTTAATTAAAACAGCTAGAGTGGCTTAATATCAGTCAAAGAAGAAAGCTGCATGCGCTTTCTGTTTACCATTCTGTAATTACATCAGGTTTTCCGAGATACTTAAATAAAAGAATTCGTTATCGTACCGATGTACATAATGTAAATATTCAAGGAAAGGGATTATTATCTATGCCACCATTTAAATTTAAATCTCAAAAGATGTATTTGAGATTTCTTATAATATAGTTAGGTTATATAATTCCCTTTCTGCAGAAGTAAAATACCATTGTACAAATAAATTTAAACGTTGTATGCGAATGACCTTATTACAAGAAATATGTGCATCTTAGTAACATATTTGGTAAATTGGTAGGTGTAACTTAAGATTTCAACTCTAGAGTTTAATTAATTTAATTAATAAGTTTGTTTATCATTTTGCGAGTTCCTTTTCAGCAATTGTGTATGTGAGGTTAATTGGAAGAGCGGGGTAGAACAATGTGTTCTCAAACCGAACATCGCCTTTGGGTTATGTACTCTGCATTATACTTGCACAATAGAATCATAATTTTTGTTAGGAATATGTTTTATTTTTCTACTACCCACTATGTATTAAATGAGTACTATTTAAACCCAATAAAGCCATATTATTATTATTATATCTTGATAATGCCGATTTAAGAGAAACAGCCTATTTTCTAATTTGGTGTTGGTGTACGCCCCCTAGCGGCCATCGCAGGAACTTGAAAGTAATTTTTAGCGATTTCTCTTCGCCGATTTACCTATTAGTATTTTTTCCAATGTTGTCAGATTGCCACTTCCCGAGATATAGCCGGCGTTTATTATTAGTTGGCCACCCGGTACATATAAGGATATGAAGTGATCGATGAAAAACAGCACATAATTGGCGCCTAATTACTGCATAAAGAAAAATTGATTTATGTGGAAGTCCACGTCTGTGAAGTTATGCATATCAATGTAGTTTTACAATAACCTTTTCCCGATGAAGACACAAAACAGCACATAATGGATACCTAATTATAGCACAAGGAAAGACTAATTTATTCATAAAGTTATGGAGTTATCCTTGTCGATGTAATTTTTGGGAAAAACTTATTTCATATAGAGACGGAAAATTGTATTTTATCGGCGCAAACCGGCACATAATTGGCCCCTAATTACTGTATAGGGAAAAAATTATTGCAAAAGTTCACGGTTGTGAAGTTAGCCGTATCAGTATAATTTTACAATAACTTCATTCCTATAAGGGCGCAAAATTTTCTTTTGTGGACGCAAAACAGCATATAATGGTTACCTAATTATAGCGCAAGGAAGAACTAATTTCTTCATAAGGTTATAAAATTAGCCTTGTCGATGTTATTTTTGGAATAACTTATTTCCTGTAGAGACACAAAATTGCATTTTATGGGAGAAGGCGGCACATAATGGGCGCCTAATTACTGCATAGAAAAAAATTGATTTATTCAGAAGTTTGCGGTTGTGAAGTTAGCTGTGTCAGTATAATTTTACAATAACTTCTTTCCTATAAGGGCGCGAAATTTTCTTTTGAGGACGCAAAACAGCACATAATGGTTACCTAATTATAGAGCAAGGAACAACTACTTTGTTCATAAGGTCATAAAATTAGCCTTGTTGATGTAATTTTTGGAATAACTTATTTCCTGTAGAGACGCAAAATTGCATTTTATGGGAGAAGGCGGCACATAATGGGCGCCTAATTACTGCATAGAAAAAAATTGATTTATTCAGAAGTTTGCGATTGTGAAGTTAGCTGTGTCAGTATAATTTTACAATAACTTCTTTCCTATAAGGGCGCAAAATTTTCTTTTGAGGACGCAAAACAGCACATAATGGTTACCTAATTATAGCGCAAGGAAGAACTACTTTGTTCAAAAGATTATAAAGTTAGCCTTGTTGATGTAATTTTTGGAATAACTTATTTCCTGTAGAGACGCAAAATTGTATTTTATGGGAGAAGGCAGCACATAATGGGTGCCTAATTACTGCATAGAAAAAAATTGATTTATTCAGAAGTTCGCGGCTGTGAGGATAGCCGTGTCAGTGTAATTTTACAATAACATCTTCCCGATGATGACACAAAACAGCACATAATGGGTACCTAATTATACCACAAGAAAAGACAAATTTATTCATAAGGTTATGGAGTTATCCTTGTCGATGTAATTTTTGGGAAAAACTTATTTCATATAGAGACGGAAAATTGTATTTTATCGGCGCAAAGCGGCACATAATTGGCCCCTAATTACTGTATAGGGAAAAAATGATTTATGCAGAAGTTCACGGTTGTGAAGTTAGCCGTGTCAGTATAATTTTACAATAACTTCTTTCCTATAAGGGCGCAAAATTTTCTTTTGAGGACGCAAAACAGCACATAATGGTTACCTAATTATAGCGCAAGGAAAAACTAATTTGTTCATAAGGTTATAAAATTAGCCTTGTCGATGTAATTTTTGGAATAACTTATTTCCTGTAGAGACGCAAAATTGTATTTTATGGGAGAAGGCGGCGCATAATGGGCGCCTAATTACTGCATAGAAAAAATTGATTTATTCAGAAGTTCGCGGTTGTGAAGTTAGCCGTGTCAGTATAATTTTACAATAACTTCTTTCCTATAAGGGCGCAAAATTTTCTTTTGAGTAATAACAATTTTACTAACTAAAAATTAATGAAAACTCATTAAGTAGTAGTTTCCAACCTCCATCAAATTAAGACCGATTGTAAAAAATTTATGGAAAATATAAGAAACAATATTTAATGTTACCTCAATTGAAAATTTAATAAAAGACATAAATAAATTTGCAATACAATAATCAAATTAGTAGCAAAATTTTGAGTTTGGTTCTAGTTTGCTCAAACCTAATAAGATTGCGTCGAAAATAAAATTGCACTTTGTATACACACTAAAGAAATACATGAAGGAAATTGAACACATCTCGTACATATATGCTCAAAACAGTTTTGATTGTTGTATCGCAATCAGTTTAATAAAGTTAGAGTAACTAATTACGCGTAAATTAATACAGAGAAAATTACACCCTGCGGCTTTGCTCTATTAAAATCGGTCAATTCTAATGTATACGTGGTGCGCACGCTTTAAATGCATCCACGCTTGTAATAAAAGCGCGTTTCAAATCTAGCCTCTTCATTTCCGCAAAAAACTTAGTGTTGCAATGTTGCCAAAATATTTATTCACTTTACTAATCATTTCTTTCATAAATAACGTTTATACAGGTATGTACTCGGAAACAAACACTCACGTCCCATACTCTTCCATTTCAGAAATAGATGATCAAGTTTTTCATGTTTCGCTGGATGAAAATAGTTTAGTTACTTTAGATTGGATAATTAATTATGGTAAAAAAATTATAACGTTTGAAGTTCACGTACCTTCGAATATTGGATGGTTTGCAATTGGATTTTCAGATCGTGGTGAAATTTTTCCGGCCGACTATTGTGTGCTTTGGTATAATTGGAAAGGACGGATAAAATTTCAGGTAAGTCAAGATAATTTTGAGGAACATGGTAATTGTATTTTTTTAGAATGCGTACGCTGATGAGGAAGGTGTTTTGGTTGTGGATGAACAAAATGATTGTTTAGATTTTAAAGTAAAGAGGAGAGGAAATGTAACAAAGTTTATGTACAAGCGCAAATTCGATACATGTCATGCAAATCGTTACGTAATTGAGGTATATGACTGTCTCTAATACTAGCTGGATTCTTAAAATAGGGTTTTAGGATGGTACAACTCATATTGTATGGTCTAAAGGTCACAATCGCCTGTATCAATTAGCAGGATTAAATATTAGTACTACTGATGAAAATAATGGTATGGTTAGAGTGCAGCTTTTGAAAAATGTTGATTACAATACTCAATTGCCTCCTGAACATAAAGTAGTTGAGATTTTGGTTGATAAGGTTCAAGTTCCTGATGGTGATACAACCTATTGGTGTCATATATACAAACTTCCAAATGAATACTCAGAAAAACATCATGTAATTCAGGTATAATATTTTATTATCCATTTTCAATGTTGGTTTAACTTTCAATACTACTTTTTTTTTCAATTTATTTTAGTAATGTACCAATTAATTTAGTGATGGCTTCTAAATTTAATCGTATTTGTATTTCTCAAAAAGAAAGCATAAACAAAAAATTTGATTATTGACAAATTGTCAAGTCAGCCCACCAGTATGACTTAGTTTAGTGTTCACAAGATGAGAATGCCACGACCGACCACCGCCCCACCGGTTTCGTCATTATTGTGACTCATCAGGAGCGGGTAGATCTGTCTACTCTGAACGTATGTCAATAACCAAATTTTGTTTAAATCTCTATTTCAAGAAATTTGCAAGTTTTCCTGTTAGTCCAGAATTTATGAGTTAAAAAAAATCAATCAGTCGGCTCGAAATACTTTTCCACCTTAGACAATAATATGGGTAGTATTACAATATAGATCATTGAATTTTCTTAAATACAAACATTTATTGAATTCAAAAATAGTTTTTTGCACTTCGTGGTTTAAATGTACTATTTGGTTCCCTCATTTCAGGGACTGAAGTGTTACTTTTAATCTCTAGGGATTAATAAATAATTTAATCCTCCGAGGATTAAAAAATAAATAATTCACTACTAAATAATAATTTTATTAATAAAAATCAGCAATTAACATTTAAGATAACAAAGGTATTTTTTCCAATGGGTAGAGTTGAACATCTCCGGTCTTTATATTGGACAAAAAATCGTGAATGGTTAGTGTCAGGTTTTCTTAAAGCAATGTAATTTCTGCATAGTTTTATAAAATGGACTGGGTTATTCACTGAATTCTGAACAACGAATACTCGGTCAATATTGTTCTTTGTATTTTTTATATTAACTAAGATAGAGTAACCGAAATCTGTGACATTGTGGATTGATAATTCAACTAATTCGTTTTCTCTACACGCTCCTGCTACACCCATGATCAGTGCAACCTAAAAATTGAACACAGTGTCAAAATATTACTCACCTTAACCATTAAAAAATCGTCGTCTGGAGCTTGAATTAGGAATTGATCGACTTGTTCATCAGTAAGAACTTTTGACTTCTTTACCATCGATTTCCACATGGAATAATTCGCCCACAAGGTGGAAGCACTTACAGTTTTGCTTTTTTCATTGAAATATGCTAAAAAGACATTTTCATTGGTGTGATTTTGTATCTTTTTTTGATGGCGCCATGTTATAAAATCTTCATAAAATTTTTCATACACTTTTGTGGATTTTGAGGGCAATAGTTGGTTAACAACCTCTTCAGCCGCTGCTTCAATATGAAACTCATTCATTTTCGCAACTACGCGTCGTCAACAGACTAAGTTTTCACAATGGCGAATGTTGTTTATTATTTATTTACTCGTTGTTATGGCATTGAAACATCTGGGATTTGAAAAATAATTCATAAATTTCATTAGCCTTGAATAGTGTAGCTTCTTTGTCAAAGTGACTTTTCTAATAATTTAAATTTATCATATATGTTGTAAGGTCCTTTCTCACAATTTTTATATTTGCCGCGGCTAAACTGCAATCGGTCTTTAGATTAGAAACTAAAGAAGGGGGTGGTTCGTCCGAAGATTTAAACTTTAGCTCTACACTGTCCACATAAAATAATTATAGTAAAACGGTTTAATAGTATATTATTCTATTATATACAAGTCTAACGTATTCACACTTAAACTAGGCTAATAACATTATGAACAACCAACATAAACATAAAATTGAGAAAAAATGAGAAAACAATTTGAATTTAATACTTAGACAGCGGCGTCGGGGCATCCACTAGGTTTGGACGGATAATTTGGATATCCTATTCCATCCACTCACTCGGGAAGGCGACTTAGTTTTGTCGAAGTCGTTTCTGTAAACAAATATTGATACTCCCTAGTTACACTCAATGCGGAACGTAATGTTTAAATGATTAATAACGTTGCATTTAATTAATTATTTATGCTGGATACGGCCCTGTCTACAAAAGAAAAGAGTGAATAAACAAACTACTGGTTATTTAAAACGGGGGTTGCGCAGATCTAGGTCACTAGTGAAAATCGATATCCCGAGTTCACGGTCGTACGCATGACCAGCGTTCGCCGGCCTACTTGCTTGCTGGTTTAACTTTAGTAATTACTGGGAGACTGACAGGCGCGTATGCTTCGTGTAGCAATTTACCTTCACGATCTATTACGTTCGATAATATTAATATCTTCAGAGGTTTACTTTCGCATTGAATTTAGGCTGGGCGGATTATACAAGTTTGATTGTATAATTAATATATTTGCGCGTTATCTTCTGGGATGTAATTTTATGGTGGTGATTTCTTTCATGTAAATGAAAGAAATCTCACGTAGATCCAAGCGAACGTTACCTAAGTGTATACGCACAAAACGCGTATTTATTAAAGGCGGTTTTATACTTGCGGAATAAGCTGGTGGGAAACAATTAATTGATTGCTTTCTTGAAACCCAATTACTCAGCGCGTGGTTATCGATGTACCGTTTTTCTTCTCTACAGGTCTTTGACGAATACTCTACGTTTAATTCGTTTGTGATTACAGTCACTTCGGTCTTCGCCAGCGAGCTGGTGATTGCAGGTGTTTAGAATGTAAGTGAGAGTAAATGATGAGAGCTGCAGGGCTATACAGTCCTATCTAGCTCCCGTTGTCAGGTGTATGATAGCGTGTAGTGATCTAGGTGACTTCGGGTTGACCTGTCGAAACACCTTTGGTATGTGTAGGTGGTGTATACACACCCGATCGCTTCGGGACTTAGACCATCGCTCTCTGGGGGTTTTTGTATGTGTCGTGTGTACACCCGACTGCTTCGGGACTTAGCCCGTCTCTGCCTAACGGATTAGTGTGTGTGTGTGTGTGTGTGTGTAATGAATTACTCTACAGACTTACGTGTCGTTAATCACAACGATCGAGGATAGCTATTTATTTACAAAACGTTCGCGGTTCGCGTTTGCAAATATAGGGAGCTAAACTTGCGGCGGCTATCACTAGGTCTGCGGCGATTTACTTTAAAACAACCGTCACGTGCAGGTTTTCTGGAACCGGAGTTAGTCTAACGGACTAACTAATACAGGAGCTGGTAAAACCAACTAAATAATTCTCGGCGGCGGGATGCATTCACGAGGCGCGATGGAACTCTTCGCTAGGATCGGATAAAACTTCTTCTCTTCTTCTACTCTTCTACCGGTTTACAGGTACTTTTTTTAAGGTGCGCGGCGCGGTTTTTATAGGAGACTCTCGGTAGGCGGTGGTGGCTTCCGTTTAGGGGAATCCTATCTGTAATTGGCGGAGATTACTCTAACGTATAAAACATTCGATGTTTTATGAAATCTACGTTGGAGGGGAAACAAATTAATTTTTGGTTGTGCAATCAAACGAAATACTGAGAAATATTAAATTAGGTATTGCAGGTGTTTGAATACTAAGAAATTTTACATCATTTCTTTTACGAGGGCTGATTGTTAAACAATTAATTAAAAAAATTCTGTAGTAATGAATTGCGGTTCGTTACATAGTAATATATTAATTTTCCGAAAATAATATAATTACTTCTATTATTACTCCACGAAGTGCAAAAAAATAGTGTAGATACCACGGGATTGAAGTTCCTTAATCCCTTGAATAGTTGTTGGTCTCGGGCTTCGCGGGATTAAATAAGTCACTTCAATCCCTTGTTATCTAATGTCCTATTCTCTACGCCAGATTTGAACCAGTAATCTCTGACTTTGTTTTATTACATACAGGGGTTCATCTAATTAACTTAAGCCGGTCGTGGTAGAAAGTACTTCATTATAGTTATCTAACATTATAATGAAAAGAAGCGTTATAATTTTAAATACCTGGTGTGGAAAACCACACGACCTTGCAGCCTACAAAATGGAAATTAAAAGAAATTAAATAATTTTAATAAAAATTGTTTAAGGATAATTATGGAACCTGTTTCATAAGTAGTTCATTACGAAAATAGGCAACATTGCAAACGTAAAAACAATAATCTATCTCAAACAGACTTTTAAAACTTCGTGACAGACAGAGGTTAATAGACATCTAAATACTAACTTGAATTAAACGAAATTAAATAATTTGAATTTCAATTTGTTTAGGATAACTATGCAACCTCTTTTTTATACGTTCATAACGAAAACGGGCAACATTGTAAAAACAAAAACAATAATCTATGTCAGAATGACGTTTAAAACTTCATGTCAGATAAAGATTCATAGACATAAATACATGTTAACGAAAAAAAAATTACAAAGTGTAGCGTCCCCCAGGTACCCTATCTTACGTCTAAATTGAAAAAAAATAGGCAAGTACAGATAATAGGCATAACACCACAACATCTTAGCGATCTCTACCCTACAATTAGCAAACTAGAAGGTAACAAATTTCAAGCCTTATATACACATCGGTAGTATTATATATATATATATATATATATATATATATATATATATATATATATGTGTGTGTATATATACATACTTCGGTGTTCCTTGACATCTCCCAGGCGGCAGTTATGCTCTTGTACCTATGAGGTCTTAAGCGGTTCACCATAAATAAACATTCACCCTTCCCCAAAATATGTTACATAACCAGTATCAATTATAAACAAACAAGCGTGGAAAAGTAATAATATTGTGGTGTAACACGCTAAAATCCAAATACTAACTCCTGTTAGATAATACAACTGTCCTTAATTAAATAGTGTAATTTAATAAATCAAGAAGTCAAAGCCTTCCAGAATAATTACAATTTGTAATTAATAAAATTCCTTAATCGGTGAAAACAAAATTGTGCACAATTATTACATCAAAATTTTTCTTTATGTTTTTATTTGACTCACAAGGAAATTGCCCCCAGCCGGCCCTTCATAACAGGCATTAATAACCCTTCACCCGTCCAAATTTAAACAATTCTAGGTCTTCTTTTTATACATTTTTTTTCTTTTAATTAAAAGTGCAAAAGTTACTGTAATAAAACTGACAAGAAGTAAACACGCTCCTAATGCAACACCCCCTCATACCGGTCACGAGGCATCACTCTGTAGCGTGCCCCAGGTGCCCTGTCTTGAAAAGTGTAATTTGAACTTATTTGCAATAATGCAAATTCAAGAAACAAACAATCGCTAAGTAATTTATCTTGATTTTACTGACAATAATGTCATTATTACTCAAACTAATTGCCTGCCTTACTTTGACTTTCCGGGCTATAATTAAAACATTAGAATTTCATTGCAAGTCTAATATTTAATTACACGCAAACCTCAAATCTGATCAAAGTGGCCGTCTAGTGTTAGGTACATTGTACTATCCAAATTAGATAGGCTGGATGAGGTAAGTCTTGCATCATGAGAGGCAAGTAAAAAAAATAAAACTACTCAAATTAAAATCAACGAGCGTTGCGCAGCGGTAGTTCAGCCCATTAATCTACTATTGTGGGAAAGAACCACCAATAAAACCCACTTTATTCATAAATAAGTAATTACACAAATACATTAATAAATCAAATAACACAAAAAAACAATGAAAGGATTAGATATATAACAAAACACCATTAAATCAGGTTAAAGTGCGTACAAAATTATAACATTAAGAGAAAATGAATAAAAAGCAGTTTAGTTACACAGAAACACAATAATAAAAAAAATACATGTAGTCACACGTACAATTGGGTCATAAATAATCAAAATAAAAATCTTAATAAAAATCGTAACACCAAACATGTGACCCTTTAAAAACCAATCATGCCGGCCTTTAAGTAAATAAGCACATAAAACAACAAAGCAAATTACGGTACATATAAAATACAACAACAGCAAAACTGTACAGGTGATAACAAGATTAAGGCAAGGACAAAAGAAAATAGACAAGGAATTTGCACGTACCCAATTGTTTAGTGACCACTAAAGCACAGAATACATAAATCAAATTACAATAAAACACATACACAGAGAAATCAGCTAGCAGGAAAGTAATTCCACTTAAACAAACTGACAAAAAACTCATTAAAACAAAACCTTACAAGGGTAAGTTATAAATAGATCACTAACATCGTGACCGATATAGGTTAAGTGCGTTAGAAAAATACGGTGCTCCTCTCTCAGGTTACACATTCATCTATACAACAAATAAAAACAATAGCAATAAAAATTCGAGGTGTTAATGGTCTGGCTTGGGAGTGTGTACCAACTGACAATTGCTTTTACAATTAATAACCAGCGGTATCATATACCCATTTACCAGCCACATCAACACAGTGTGAGTGTGAGGTCCCTGTACTGTCTTTTTTTATTTTAACAGATTTCAGCTTAATGAGTCCGCATACGAATAAGATACCTTTACGAGACAATGTTTGATTCTTTGAATACATTGCATAGGCTAGTAAAAATACATACTTACACTAGAATAAATATTCCCTTAATTGATCACAGACAAAAATCGTTAACTTACGCGGTTTAACCCCAAAAGAAAAGTCAACTTAGTGTTGGCGAATTCAAAAAGAAAAATGTACACGCAAGAATTATTTTAAAGACAAACTGTTTACAATGAAGGTATTTAATTAACCCAAAAATCGATCTGGCTCGATTGACACGGTAACTGTAACTGCCCCCCTTCGATTTCAAAACTAACTATATCTACCCCCCGAACAACCACCCCCGTTTTTCAAAAGTAATAAAAAACAACGAGAAACATTAATTTCCGTTAGAACAGTTTCATATTAATTATTGTACGACAACTTAATTTTAAAAATATGCATTCGTTCGTAACAAACCCTACATTTCTCTCTCGAGTTTCCAAGGTAACAAAGATATCTTTTCATCGCGATTTGTACCTCCACAATTAATCATTAGATCAATGACATTTTTACATCAAGGACGCGTATAAGAATTCCAATGGTTCGTTACGCCCCTTCAGTAAAGCATTTTTTAGCGTGCACCTGCCACTCAACCCCCAACATGTGTTTTACAACCCTAGACAAATATTAGTTACAAACAATCCTACATTCCTTACATAAAAATATATAAGTAAAATATTTTGATAACATTACCAAATTACGACGTATTATTAAGATGTTAAAAATCCACTAATTATCTTTTCTATCATGGTAACAATGGCGATTTGACAAACGTTTATTATAATAATAAAATTTTCGCGGTCCGCTACCTACAAAAGCCACCCGTTTCTATAAAATATCGATAATACAGCTTTAGCATTTTCAATCATATTTACTTAATTTTTACATTTATTTCCATTTACATTAAAAAACTATATTAAGAAAATTTATGTAAAATTAAATTTTCTTTAAAATATATATATATATATATATATATATATATATATATTTTTAATAATTGTGGGCATGAACAAGCTAAGTTTGGCCTGCCATAACTGATCCCTGCAGCACGCCCGTGTTAATGCTAATTCCTTTTGAAAAACAGCCATCAACTACGACACGTATTCGCCTTTTATTACGGGAACTAGAAACCCAGTTGATGGGCGTATCATTTAACCCAAACAAGGTGAGTTTGGCAAATAAGCACTTAAGCGAAACTTGGTGAAATGCCTTTGAGCAAATATACACTAAAGTGTGCTTCATGGAAGTTTGGATTTTTATTGTGAGTATTGTAAATTAACGGGTGCAGCTGAAAACGTGTGGTTTTGATTTTTTAAATAAAGGTTAGTGTAATGTGCATTGATGTTATTCTATATTAGTTTTTGGGTCTGCATTGGCCGAGATCAGATACACGGGGGGATACGGACGGCATATGCAGTGGTGTCTTGGGATTCTTCTATTTCCTCGGAAAGATCGTCAAAAAGTGTCAAACAGAATGAAGGAAGTAAGAACTTGAGCTTGTGTTTTTTGCTTGTGTACAATGGTCTGTGAGAAATATCTCTGGCAGGGATGTTTACGCCGAAGATCCTTCGGTATTTTTTTTGTGGTGTCTGTATTCTGTCTGCGTGTTAGTAGTAAGATTTTGAGGGTATCTAAAAAGAAGTCTGTGTATTCACTTTAGGATTCAGCGTTCGCAGGAAGCAATGAAGGAAAGGTTTGATGTTTATGTATAAGGGTGCTCGGAAATGTGTAAGAGCAAATGTAGGTCTTGTAAGCGTGTTGTATTGTATTAGGTAATCTGTGATTCGTTGTTAAAGGGAGACGATTGCTTGTGATTTTGTGGGGTTGGCGGACACTCTAATCCGGTTTGCTCACCTAGAAGCAAATGTTTTTGATACACAGTTCCGATGTACTGCCCAGGAAACTACGCCACGGAAACTCCGGGTTGCGTAAATATTGGGATATCATGCGTAAAAATGATGTGTAGCATAAGGGCTAAATCAGAACCTTGCGGTATACCTGATGTAGGTTGAAAGGAATCGGAAAAGGTGTTTCTTACTTGGACTAGTACCGGCCGATTAGTTAAGTACAAGAGCAGGTGTTTGGAGAACGGGTCTGGTATACCTATGGTGTACATATTATCAAGGAGTCCGGTGCGCCACATCCTGTCAAATGCTCGCTTATTGTCTAAAAACACCGCAAGATTTCATTTATAAGCTAGGTGATCTCTGAATAGCCTTTCCAGAATCATGACAATAGAAACAGATTTCCAGTCTGTCAAAAAGAAGGAATGTGTAATGCATTTATTGTAAGTGTCGGTAAGCAACTTGATGACTCGGTCGGGTAGGTGTTAAAGGATTTACGGTTTAGGCCTTGTTGTCCTGGAGTGAAATTGCGCCCCTTTTTTGAACCACGTGGCGACTTGGCCGGGGGTAATAAAAGCCTGTTTGGACTTTGATAACGTTTAAGTTATAAAATTGCTGAAAGCAGCTTTAAAGAAGTTCCTTAAAGCGGTATCAAATTCAGAATCGTCGGAGGATCCTAATGTAGAGTGTAGATGAAGAGCGAACAAGTTGACCTTTCCTTGGTCGGTAGAAATAAGGTCGCGTTGATGCTAAATGATGTGTGATTTAAGGGTCTCTTTTCTTGTGAGCAGTGTATTAAACTGTTGTTCGTCCTGGAATTTTTAGTATTTTTGTTGGATTCGCCCCTGATTAAAACATTTTTTTTGTAAATAGGACAGTATGTTAATTACTATAAATAGCTGTGATATTAGATTTAATAAACAGTATTGAGTTAGATACCACTAGTTCAATTACTCACAGGGTGCAGTCTATAATCGGTATAAGTGACGGTGTACCCCTTGCATCCCCAACATATTTAATCTCAGATAACCCGAGATTAAATAACATATAAAATAAATTTATACGAAAAAACTATAATAAATAAAAATAGTGCTAAAAGTTCTAATTAACGCAAAAATGAAATAATATACTAACTTTCTAAAACCCCCCCTTTTTTTTATAAATTCCACGTTTTTACCGAAAAAAAATGCACATGCAACGATTACGAAAACTACCTGGATGTGCAGTTTCTAGAAATACACGGGGAAAACTTAAAACATCCTCAACACTACACAACTCCACAACCCGCAATTGCACGCACGGCCCACTACGTGAAGACAATTATCTCTTACGACCAACCATCTCCTATCAACTCATGTCCGATTACTCTTAAATAACTCTAGACTCACTAACCTCAGCTTTCATGTTCTGATTTGTTACTATCCAAAATTTGATCGTCAATTCAGATTAACCAATTACAAAACCTAACACTTCTTGTCTGAAACGAAATTCAACCTAAAAAAGCAAAAAAGGCACAAGGGCACGTACCCACCCAAGATAAACACAGAAAGAAATTCGCATGTAATTCTGGGCATTATTTTATTTTATTATTCTTACGTTTTTTTATAACGATGGTACCAAAGTTTCCTTCTGGACATCAGGCTTATGCAATGCTATCGCTCAAGACTATGTTCCGGGGAAGATCTATCTAAAGTGTACCTATTTCGAGTATAATTAGGGTGACTACGGTTATCTTTGCCATACGCGCTTATACGAGCGATTTAGGGCACCAAGCGGTGCGTCTCCATTTCCAGCTGCGTTGCCGTTTGGGTACAATTGTACCCAATCGGGTGAATTTTTTCGCTTATGGTGCAAAAGTACATTTTAGGACAAATAACCTTAAATCGGATACATTTCGAAATAGGTGCTGAATTTCTTATTGTTCAACTTTATGATTTAATAAATGCCCCTATTTCAAATTTACATTTTATATTTAAAGTATTAAAGTATTCAAATTAAAGGTAGGTAATAATGAGATCTTATTTTTCAATTCAAGAAAACCGCTACTCTACGGACATCTGTTGCCTCTTGGTTGTTTTACTATGGCGTGGTAATTCATGCGAGACAAATCCGCTAGGGGGAAATGCCCCGATGCGTATAGGGACTTTACCGAAACAAAACGCAGTTCTTCAGACGTCCACTTATCTTCTTTTTTTTTTTTTTTTTGACATTATAGTGCGTCGACTGCAGAGGTCATTTGCACTTTTTTCTCAACCAGTTACTGATACTTGAAGTTGATTGACTGATTGGGTGCCTTTCCTATAGTATTTGCTTGTCTTGATTTTTACTTTTGAATATAAGTTTTTTATATTTTGTTTAGTAGGTTTGCGTCTCTTAAAAACTTTATTAATCTATTTACGTTGCTGGGTTCGTTGTTTAAACATTTTTCCAGTGAATTGCTTAAATTATGTTTGCGTCTTGAATTAGCGTGTATAGGGCAGTCGATTAATATATGGGTTATGCTTAATGTTATTTCACATTCTGGACAAATCGGTTTCGGGTCTGCACACAGTAAATACTTGGACGTGGTATTTGTGTGTCCTATTCTTAGTCGGGTGATGGCCACTTGTTCTCTTCGGGTGATTGAATTGGGATAGATCCATTTAGTTGGTTCTTTTTTGATTTTTGAGAAAGGTATGTTGTTGCCTAACCAAATCTGCAGGGCCTCTTTCTCAATACGTTCCTTTAGGAAGATTTTTATGTCATTTGGACGAACTAGTCGACAATCAGTGTAGTTTCCGTGTGCTGCTTGACGTGCAGCATTGTCCGCTAGTTCGTTGCCCATAATTCCACAGTGTGACGGACATCAAGTGAAACATATCTTCTTGTTATTTTCGCTTAGCCATGCAAGACTATCTAGAATTTTTTGTACTAAAGGGTCATGTGAGAAGGTGTCGGATATAGCATGTATTGCACTAAGGGAGTCGGTACAGATTAGAAATCTAGGTTCATTGGTCATATTACAATAGACTACTGCGTGTAAGATAGCATACAGTTCAGCGGTGTATACACTAGAGTAATATGGCAGAGACCAATTATGTGTTGAGCCGGAAGCGTAGATGGCACATCCCACTCCTTCTTGAGTTTTGGATCCGTCTGTGTAGATAGCGGTATAGTTCCTATGCTCTGTCAATATATTATTGAAGTTGGTTTTTACTAGCTTTTTACGGAATTGGTGCTTGTTAGTTACAGAAGTATCTACGTGAATGCTGGGAGGAGGTATGCACCATGGTGGTGTTTCGCATACACCCAGTTGATACACATCAAGTGGAAATTCCATTGAGAATTTGCTAGTTATTTCTCTAGTTCTTCTTCCAGCTGGACGCATTATAGTGGGTCTATTTACGTAGGGTTGGACATTTTCTGGGTTGTAAACCATTGCGAATAAGGGATGGGATGTTTGAGCGTTCACTCTATTAGCGTGTTTGCAAACTACGTAATCTAATATATGTTGTATTGGTGGGATATTACATTCAAAACATATATCTTCCAGTCGAGAGGTGCGAAAAGCACCGTTACATAACCTTAAACCTGTACAGTGTATTTGATTTAATTTGTTAATGTGGGTTCTCCTTGCGCTTGAGAGAACCTCTCCACCATATGTGATCTTTGATAGGATTATGGATTTGTATAGGTGGATAAGCGTCTCTTTATTTGCACCCCAAGATATGTGTGATATGTGCCTTAAAAGATTCATTGACCGTTTTATTTAATTGGACATGGCATGAATATGTTTTTTTCCAATATAACTTATTGTCAAATACAATACCCAGAAATCGGGTTTCATTTCTTACTTCGATGGTATAGTTGTCAATTCTAAGTCGTGGGTTATCGTGCTTGGCTCTTAAACGGCAAAAATGAACTATATGCGATTTTATTGGGGAAAATTTAAACCCCATTTTGTTAGCCGAAATAGATAATTTGTCTATTTCATTTTGAATTTTTTGACTTATATTTGCAGTTATGGTGCCTGATGCATAAATCACTAAATCGTCGACATACATTGTTTTACCGATATCTGGACTGAGGCATTTAACTAGTTTGTTCATGGCGACTGCGAAGAGAATACCACTGAGTGTTGATCCTTGGGGTATTCCGTTTGCTTGTGTACGAGTTTCGGATAGAGTATTGTTTACTCGCAGTTGAAATTTTCTGTTTTTCAAAAAATTCTTGATGAAGGTTAACAAACTGCCCTTAATACCCATCTGTTCTAATTCTAGTAAAATTTCGTTTCTATTCGTTCGATCGAAGGCTTTTTCAATGTCAAAAAACACTGCAAAGACATGTTCTCTTATGGCGAAACTATTAAGGATGGCTGTTTCTAACTGCACTAGACAGTCGGATGTAGATTTAAATTGCCGGAGACCCATTTGGAACTTTCCTAGAAGGTTATGTTGTTCTAAGTACCATGTAAGACGTGTACAGACCATTTTCTCTAAGAGTTTGCAGAGACAAGAGATTAAACATATTGGTCTGTAATTGTCCATATTTTGGGGGTCTTTGTTGTTCTTGAGACACGGAATGATTATTGTTTTTCGCCATTCTTCAGGAAATTCACCATGTACCCATATCCTGTTATAAAGTTGTAGAATTTTAGATTTTTCGCCTTCTGGAATATGTTTAATGACTTCATAGTGTATAAAGTCGGCGCCTGGAGCTGATTTTCTTGACTTTGCCAGGGTGGAATCGAATTCTGATCTTGTGAAGGGTATATTATACTTGGATTGTTTGTCGGAGTGGTTTATTGGTGGGTTAGTTTCATCTTCTACTGAGTCAGAAGCATTCTGGAATTTTGACTCAAGGTACTCTGCAAATGTTTCAGCAATGTCTTCAGGGTTATATACGGTGGTATCGTCTGTTTTTATGCTGTTTATTGAATATGCTTGGGATACCGAGCTAATCGATTTTATTTTTCTCCAAACTTCGGCGTTAGATGTATGGTCGGATATATTTGATACATAGCTCTGCCATGACTTTTGCTTGGCTATCACTATTACTCGTCGGGCTATGGCTCTTAATCTTTTAAAGTTAATGGCGTTAGCTACAGTTGAGTCTTTTTTGAATTCATTAAGGGCACGTTTACGATCGCGAATGGCATTCTTAATTTCCTCATTCCACCATGGGACACACCTTTTAGAGTGCTTACTGCTAGTTTTTGGGATGCTAGCTTCACATGCATTTATGATCTTTGAGGATATTTCGTCGACAGCACTATTGACATTTTCGAATGGTATGTTGAAAGGAGCGAGAGTTTCTATAAATTTATCCCAATTTGCTTTATTGATTATCCACCTTTTTGGAATTGATCTGTTTAGTTTCGAATTTGGGATTGACATTTTAATAGGAGCATGATCCGAGAACATGTCTTGAAGTAACACTTTCCATTCAAATCTTAACCCTAGATTAGCGGAGCAAAACGACAGATCGAGTGCAGAGAAGCTATTGCTTCTGGCGTTAAAATACGTGTTTTCGCCGGTGTTTAATAGCATTAGGTTTCCGTATTCGAGAATTTCCTCCAGTGCTCTACCTCCTGGATCTAAAGACCTTGATCCCCAAATGGGGTTATGAGCGTTAAAATCACCCACTATTAGAAAAGGATGAGGCAGCTGGTTAATTAGTTCGGTAATTTGGTCTTTGTTCCATTCAGGATTTGGAAGGTAAATACAGCAAATTGAAAACCGAATTGGAAGGTTGACATTAATTGCGATGGCTTGTAAATTGGTGGTTAGAGATATTAGAGAGTGAGAGATTTCGCTTTTAATCAGAATAGCGGTTCTTCCATGAGGACGAAGTCCTGGATCTACGTCATTTCGATATGTCTTGAAACCTTTCAATGAGAACTGTTCTTGTGGTTTGAACCTTGTTTCTTGTAGACAGATACAAAATGGATTCTCTTTACGTATCAATATATTAAGTTCTGCAAGGTGGCTCCTGCATCCGTTAATATTTAGTTGAATGATGTCCATAATTAAATAAATATATAATAAATAAAATTTGTATGTATAAGTTACAAACAGTAAAGAGACAAATAATGTAAAACAAATAGAGTAAGACTAAAAACAGTATGAAAAAATATCACAGATTTAGATTATCACAGTTTAAATTATCACAAATATATGACTAGATTTCGATTAGTTCTTTCCTAAGCTGTTTGATGGCGTGTCCTCTTTCTTTTTCCGAGGGACGCCTTTAGGCCAGCCTGCCTTCTTCTTTTTTTGTTTTCGGAATATGGGGTTAATCAAAAGTTCATCTATTTCTTCGATAGACGAAGCAGAGGCAGGGGCAGTTCTTTTCCTTTTGTCGCTAGTTTCCTCAGTGTCCATTTCACTTTCAGTGTCAACAGTGGTGTGTGCTTTCTCATCTATGTACTTCTTTAAAGTAGATGTTAAATTTTCAATTTGATTTTTGATGGTGTCTTGTACACAAGGTAAAATAACCTTGGACACCTCTTTGATTATTTCCTGTTCGCTACCTTTTGATTGAGCTACTTGAGAGAATGTGGTTGATACTGTCACCGCGGATGTTTGTGCTAGGGCCTTGGCTTCTATAAAGCTTACGTTATGCAACACTTTAATTTCTTGTACTTTTTTCTCTAGTTTGTATATACAGAGCACTCTTTTGATCGAGAAGAGTGCTTTCCTTTGCAATTTACGCACTCGATGTCTTGTCCACATGGGGAGTCTTCATGCGACGGACTACCACAAACACATATAGAATCGTTCTTGCAATTGAGCGATGTGTGACCAAAACGCTGGCATCGAAAGCACCTCATTGGTTCCGGGATGTACGGCCCTACCTTAAGGTTATACATAGCAGCTTTAATGCATTTTGGAAGTACATGTCTCTCAAAAGTTAGGAGAAGCATCGGTGTGTCTACCAAAGTACCAGATTTTCTACTTTGTATACGCTTCACTTCAACTACTTGTGCTGATCTTAAACCTTCTAAGATTTCTGCAATGGATGCGTTTAGAAAATCACGACAATATATAATTCCTTATTATTATTATTATTATTATTATTATTATTATTATTATTATTATTTTTTAACAGAGAGTTGACGGTAAAATCTTTTATAGATGCCCTCCGTAGAGGTTATGTGGGAGTGAGCATCCCCTTACCCACTAAAACCATTTCTCTCTCATCCACCCTTTGACTGTCCCAGGAATCACCTTTCGGCATAACTTCTAAGGCAGTCGGGTCTGATCAGCTGTTCAGCTGCACTTCTTTACTCCATGTATCCCTTCTTACGGTCTACTACCACAAGCTCATCTCAGCTGCACTGCCTTGCTCTTCACTACGGTGTCGACGAACTTCTCGATGACACTTCCCTTCTTCCTCAAGCATGAGTGCTGTCAGGTTATCTGGAGAGATCGGCAAACCTAACTCATCCTCCAGAGCTTGTCTCTCCTCGTTCCATTGTGCACAATGGAACAGCGCATGCTCGGCGTTGTCATCCGCTGCGTGGCAGTGTAGGCATGTCGCTGCCTCCGCTCTTTTAAACCGATGCAGGTATGAACGGAAGCTACCATGCCCCGTCATCGCCTGCGTGAGGTAGAAGGTCATCTCGCCGTACGATCTGCTTATCCACCTGTTCAGGTCAGGGATAAGCCTGCATGTCCATTGTCCGTTATTGCCTTGGTCCCACCTGGTTTGCCATCTTGTCAGTAGGCGACTTCTGGCTTCTTCTTTGGCTTCGGATTCTGAGACATTGCCGGCTCCTAGTGCTTCAAAAATTTCGGCCTTTTCTTGCGCGACCAGATCTATTGGTGGAATAGCGGCAAGTACCATCACCGCACTTGCGGACACAGTGCGGTATGAGGCAGTTACTCTTAGCGCCACTTGTCTCTGCGCTGAGATCAGCTTTCCACGGTGCGTCTTCTTTAACGTAGCGCTGGCCCACGCTGGTGCTGCGTACAGCAGAGTCGAGTTTACTACGGATGCGTAGATTTTCCTCTTGCTCGCCTTCGGCCCGCTTACATTCGGCATAAGGCGTGACAGTCGTCCGGATAACGCCGCAGCCTTTTGCGTCACCCTTTGTACATGCGGTCCAAATGTGAGTGACCTATCGATCTCCACCCCTAAATAGGTAATCTGCCTGCTCCACGGTATTCGCACCCCGTCGATGACAAGTCTTGGTATCCTGTAGCCTCTTCTTTTCGTCACTAGGACGGCTTCAGTCTTGTTTACGGCCATCTCCAGCCCTCTACTGTTCAGCCAGTTCCTGACCGTTAAAATGGTCTCGTCCAGCTTAACTTCCAAGACGTGTTCTTCCAGTGCTTCTGCCACGATTATGGCGTCGTCTGCGAATCCTACCAGGTGTGCCCCTTTTGGTACCTCGATGTCAAGAAGGGCATCGTAGACGATGTTCCAGAAGAAAAGCCCTAGACGAGATCCCTGTGGTGCACCACGTGTTATATGTTCTTTCACGCTCCAGTCTTCGCCGTCGTAGTATATCTGCCGTCCATCCAGATAATTTTCGACGATTATCCGCAGGTTATTATTATTATTATTTATTTATTTTTTTTTTTTTTTTGGCGTAACTTCATGGTTATTTGCCATCTTCGGTATGTTTACTTTTTCTTCTGTGTATTTATGTAGATGCTCATTATATTTTATCAAATAGGTTAATAGTTTTTAAAAACTGAAACAATCTCTGTATTTTGTCACTGTTTATTTCAAAGTCTTTCATTATCCCATTAATTATATTGAACTTGTATCTGTCATCTATTAATTTTTCGCATTCCACGAATATATGAAATATAGTTAATGGGCTATCACATTTAATACACGTGGGTTTTTGTGTTTTCGTTAATATATAGGAATGTGTAGTATTTGTATGTCCTATTCTCACTCTCGTAAGGACGATGCTATATTTTCTTGCCATTGGTGGATAAGGCTTTCTGTTGTACACTGTAGGTGAATGTAGTTTTGCAAATCTATTTTCCTTTTCCCACTCTTGTTGCCAATTACTCCACACTCTATTTTTTATTTCTTTAATTCCTTCATTTAATGTTAGATTTAACTTTGTAAGGGCATCTTGTAGTCTGTCTTTCACTGTTTCATTTTGCGTTCTCGTAGATTCTTGTCTGTTTGATGTAAGTATCACCTGTTTAATATAATGAGAAGGTGCGTCTTGTATTTTTTTGGCATATTTTAGCATTATCCATATTCTTCTAAACTTAAGAGGTAATATCCCTGCTTCAACGTGTAAGCTGCTTACAGGACTCGTAGGAAACGCACCTATTGCGTAACGTACACATAAATTTTCAAATACATCTAATGTATTAAGGTTTGTTTTTGCAGCTGAACCATACGCTGTGCACCCATAATCGAATAATGATAGTATCAAGGTTTTGTATACACGCAAAAGTATCTCTCTATCTGCTCCCCACTTTGAGTGTGATAAGCATTTAATTACATTTAGCGCTTTGCGTGCTTTTACAATTAGGTAATCAATATGCGGTTTCCACGTAAGAGTTTGGTCAAGTATGACTCCCAAGAATTTATGTTGCGATGTACATTTTATTTGCTGTTGGTTTAGAAATATATTTGGGCGATAGTGTGGATGCCTTAATTTACAAAAGTGCACGCAGACTGTTTTTGTTTGAGATATTCTAAACCCTACCTTCTCTGCTTCGTGTATGATATTGTTAACCGATAATTGTAGCGGAGCATTCTGTGACCGATCGCCCTCACTAGATGCAAATATGACCAAATCGTCCACGTACATGCATCTACCTACTGTGGGATGGAGTGTTTTGGTCAATTCATTGACAGATATTAAAAACAAGCTCACATTAATAGGTGACCCCTGGGGTATACCAATCTGTAGGCAGTGTTTGTTTGACATGGCATTGCCAATTCTTACGCGGAAGTACCTTTCTGCAAGAAATTCTGTAATAAAATTTGCCATGTTGCCCCTTATTCCGTATGCGTGTATTTTTTGCAGAATTCCATACCTCCACATTAAATCATACGCCTTCTCGAGGTCGAAAAATATTGCCGTAGCATGATTTCTGATGTTAAGAGAGTCTTGAATTGCTGATACTAAGTGGGAAATGTTATCTCTCGTCGAATATCCTTTACGAAATCCCGATTGGTATGTATCTAAAAGTTTATGTATTTCCAAATATTTCATTAGTCTCTCGTTTACCATCCTTTCCAATATCTTTCCAATGCAGCTCGTTAATGATATTGGGCGGTAACTTGATGTGTGCAAAGGATCTTTTTCTGATTTAATTATAGGGATGATAATGGAAGTTTTCCAGTTTTCTGGATATATTCCTTCAAACCATATACCGTTGTACAATAATAATAGATCTGTCAATGCTGTTTCAGGTAAGTTTTTAATCATGGAATATGTAACTTGATCTATCCCTGGAGTGGTTTCTTTGGTTGAAGTGTGCAAGTTAGTTCATCCATACTGAACGCTTCATTATACTGACTTACACACTCCTCTGTGAAGCTTAATGGTGCCTCTCTTACATATAAATCTTTCCTAAATTCTTCACTGTAATTCTCTAAGCTGTTAATTCTTTCAAAATATTCGGCAAATTTTTGTGTTATCAGATCTGGTTCTGTAATTAGATCATCTTTTTCTTTTAACCTTATAGGAGGCGTCTTTGTAAATTTGCCAGATACCGCTTTAATTTTGTTCCATACTTCGGAAATTGTCGTATTTACTGTAATTTCTGAGGTATAGCGTATCCATGATTTTCTCTTTGCCTCTAATATTGTGCGTCGTGCTATTGCTCTGCATTTTTTGTATTCTATTAAGTTCTCCACTATTGGGTTGTTTGAAAATGTCTTTAATGCCATTTTGCGGTTTTGAATAGCCTCTTTTACTTGTGCACTCCACCGAGGGACTGGTGGCTTATTTACTTTCTTGTTGCTCTTAGGTATAGAGTGTTGTGCAGCCTCTATTATATTGGACGTAAATTTTTCTGTTACACTATTTATGTTTTGCTGCATGTCCACTTTCTTTATACTACCCTTGAACTGTTCCCAATTAGCCTTTTTCAAACACCATTTTTCTGGTGGAGTCCATGTAGACTTGGTTCCTAGAGTTGTTAATAGCAGCGGAAAATGATCGCTCCCATGGAGATCAGCTATTCGCGTCCATTCAAATTTTCCGATTATTTCGGGCGAACACAGACTTAGGTCGATAGCAGAGAAGGTATTTGACCTTGAGTTGAAGTGGGTCGGTTTACCACTATTCAAAATTGCTATCTCCTCTGTGTCAAAAAAAGATTCTAAGGTTTTTCCACGATTATCATGTTTCGTGGAACCCCATAAGGGGCTGTGTGCATTAAAGTCCCTTTATTATTATTATTATTATTATTATTATTATTATTATTTTATTATTATTATTATTATTATTATTATTATTATTATTATTATTATTATTATTATTATTATTATTATTATTATTAAGCAAGGGCATATTGCAACTAACAACTTGTTATGAATGGGAGCCTTCTACGGATATGTTAAAATTAAAAAAAAATTATTTGTTTTGTTATTAAAATATTTCATTTTATCTGATACACAGAAACTATTCATAGACATGTTATACTTTTAACATTATTTACTAATATTCACTGTTCGTTATGTTTTGATTTACTGGAAAAGTTCTCGCTCCTGTTTTTCTATTTTATAAATTGTTCTTATCAAAAGTAATTATATTACTAAAAATTCACTGTTTTATTGTTTTCAGATTTTTAAAGTAAAAACGCATTTACACATGCATTTCGCACATAT
>JARFJB010001352.1:337500-375000 GCA_036346205.1 Vesta saturnalis | reverse complement strand
CGATTTGGGCTGGTAGAGTCATGCAAAATGCAAATTTGGTATCATGGTCCCAAATAAAACAATATTATATCTTCTCTGTTCTGTTCTGACGTAGTGAATGACAGTTTGAGTTTTACTGTCATCACACTATTTCCTTAGATTAAGAGGAGAATTAATGCCAAAACAGAAATAAATACGAATAATATAACTTACGCTCAAAGTTTGCAATACTTTGGAGTGTTTTTTAATGATCTGTCGGTTTCGAGCTATTCGGTTCTCATCAGCATGGCGAAGTAGCCGTGGAACGAGAAATCGCTATAAGCAGCGGCATGCTTTACAAAATTAGTCAAATGTCAATAGTGGAAGGACTTTGATTCGACAAAAGACAAAGTTTGGCTTGTAGTCATGCAAAATTCAAAATTTGCTAATGTTCCAAGACGGAAACAAAATGATACTTTCTCTATTATGTCCTAAAGTAGTGGTCGATAGTTTGAATTTTACTTAGCGTCAGTTATGTTATCTTTTTGCCTTTTTCTCTGTTTCAGTTTCAAGTCGCCCCTTCAGCTTAGGAAATAGAGTGATGACAGTGACATTCAAACTAGCGAACACTACCTTAGAACAGGGTAGATTGGGAATAATTTTGTTTCCATTTTGGAACATTACCAAATTTTTCAGAAATGTGTTCACTGACATTCTTATACTTGCATTTTAAATTCCATATAACCCAGTGAGTTAACTTTTACGATTTATCCAATAGTAAAAACACAGCTTTTAGGTTTATTATATATATATATATATATATATATATATATATATATATATATATGGACCGCCATAAAGTTGGACACATGGCAAAAATTGTTATTATTGAAATTTCTGAAAAACTCTGTTGGCGGTTCGTTTCTGCATATCTGACAACCAAAAAATCCATTGTCACATTTGTCACGTGACCATAGATTTGTCGGGAGTTTTGAAAAGTGTTAACTGTGATGCCGATAAATGGATCAAATTGAAGTGATATCGAAAAATTGTATTTAAAAAATGTATTTAGAATGCAACAAAGACCCCATATACCAATTTTCAACAAAATCAGGAAAAAAATAAAAAATACCGTTTATTCCCCTCTGCTTTTTTTACGAAACATCATAAAATCTTGTTCTACCTGGAAATAGTTTTAATAACACAAATTACATAATTTTAGGTATCTTAAACTATAAGGTGCACTTTAAATAGCAATAATTTTCATCCTTATAAGCCGAAATATTTGATTTTTCAAAGCCAACTTAATAAATTAAAAAAATCGCTAATTTCATATGTACTAACCAATATTAAATTTAATAAGGATAAATAATGAGTTGTTAAGTTTTAATTACAAATATTAGTTTGTTTACATTTTATTTACCGGTTAAAAATATATCAGCTCATGCGCTTCAGTATACAGGGCATGAACACAACCAGCGACGAGGCTAAATCGTATTTTTTTAATTTTCCTCTCACAAATTGTCTATTTTACAAATATTTGATTAATTTTGACCTAAAATTATGTAATTTATATTATTAAAACTGGTTCCAGGTAAAACAAGATGTTTCTAATAAAAGCAGAGAGGAATAAATGGTATTATTTATTTTTTCTGATTGGGTCGAAAATTGGTATATGGGGTCTTTGTTGCATTCTAAATAGATTTTTTTAACACAATTCTTCAATATCTTGTCAATTTGACCCATTTATCGGCATCACAGATAACATTTTTCAAAATTCCCGCCAAATTTATGGTCACGTGGCAAATGTCACAATGGATTTTTTGGTTGTCAGTCATGCAGAAGCGAACCGCCAATAGAATTTTTCAGAAATTTCAATAATAAAAATTTTTCCCATATGTGCCCAACTTTATGGCGGTCCCTGTATATACATATATACATATATATATATATATATATATATATATATATATATATATATATATATATATATATATACACATACCGGGTGTAAATCTAATAGGGACCACCCCTGTAGCTATTGAACGGCTCGTTAGATTTTGTTCAAATGTTGGTGGGTTATATTAGTGCCAGTTTGAGCTTTTTTACATAAAAAAACAATATGGCCGAATTCCGGTTTCACCGAAAATGACGCAAAAGCTGAAAATTTAAATGAAACACCCTCTATATTTTTACATATTTCGATTCTAGGGCTTCAAATACACACAGTTCATCTGTCAAATGTCAGCTCAGGCGCCATTTTAAATTTGTTTTTTTAAATATTTTTTAATTTTAGATCATTATGACGTCATTGATATACAATTACCCCCACAAAATTATTTTTCTTAATAGTTAATATTTGTGAAGTTTGTTAACGATCAAATTTAAAAATTATGGTTTTTTTATCTAAAATTCACTGTTCCCAATAGAAACTTAGTTGGGCCACCCTGTATATTAAATAGCTGTTTCAAGTACTAGTAAAACGATATGCATAGTAATTTCCTTAGTTCCTAAATAAAGCAGTAATTTTTAATTCTCTAATTTTTATTAACACAACATGCTCCTGAAGCCGACTCTGTGAAAGTAAAATGGAGTTTAAGTTGACATTTGGCAGATGAACTGTGTGTATTTGAAGCCGTAGAATCCAAACATGTAAAAATATACAGGTTGTTTCATTTAAATTTTCAGCTTTTGCGTCATTTCCTGTGAAACCGAAAGTCGTCATATTGTTTTTTTATGTAAAAAAAATCCCAAACTGGCTCTAATATAACCCATGAAAACTTGAACAAAATCTAACGGCCCATTGAAATGTTTGATTTACACCGATATATATATATATATATATATATATATATATATATATATATATATATATATATATATATATATATATAGATTGCCTCGACAGTAAGGCAGTATAATTTGTGTCTTGAGACTTGAACCCACGACCACTACTTTGCTAGAGTAGGAAATATATAAGAATTATATAACATCAAACTAGTAAGGTACATACAGTTTAGGATTGAATCGAGTGGAACTAGCTCCCTCGATAACTAAGACGATAAGGGCCCTACTCTAGCAAAATAGTGGTCTTGGGTTCAAGTCCCACTCGAGGCAATCTTTTACTGTATGTACACTTCCTTTCAAAAATTTCGCGTAGACTTTCAAAATCAAGTAATGATTTTTCATAATTTTAGCTGTGTGGATATTGACAGAATTAACAAAGATTATGATCTGTCCCTCAGCACACAAGTTATTCTGTCTTACATAATAATTATAGATAAAAACCAAACACTTTTACAAATAATTTTGCAGACATTAGTGATTGTTATAGAAGGTAAGGGAGATTTATCGTTGCTGCAACTTATTGAAATCTTTCATGCAAGCCCAACTCAAAGAATTAATCTGGTAAAGAGAAGGAAAGCAAAAGAAATGTAATTAAAGCGAACATGAACATGAATACAAAGATATTTAAAAAGTACTAATATTTTGTCATGGCCCCATCGGCCTCTAGTATCGCATTCACTCTCCTGGGCATAGATCCTATAAGGTTTCGCCAATAATTTTGATCTTCGCTCAACTCTTCGCAAGTATTTTTAATAGCTTCCCACAATTCTTCAGCATTTATAGGTCTAAAGTTCCTTTTATAAATTCTCTTGGCAATTAATCCCCAAACATTTTCCATAGGCTTCAAATCAGGGCTATAGGACGACCAAGGTAATATTTCAATATCGTTGCCTTGATACCACTGTGTTATAATTCGAGCAGTGTGAATAGGGCAATTATCCTGTTGAAATATGAAATCATTGTCATATAATTGTTTCAGAGAAGGAAGCATAACATTTTGCAAAATGTCACGGTAAGCTACTGCATTAAACCGACCATCAATGCGCGATGCTATCCCGGAGCGAGAAAACTTATCCAAGCCCAAACGTAGACAGAGAATCGTCTACCTGTTTCGTGGTGTCATATATGGTTCAGAAAATCTTGAATTTACCGGTCATACACCCGTATACGGTCGTCATTGCACGATTTGAAGACTTTTTCGTCAGAAAATATTATAGTATTTCAAAAATTTAGATGTCGGTGTATGTTATACAGAAAAAATAGTACCCGGCCCTGCTTTAGTTCTTCTGTGAGTATAATTTTCTTTGCACTTCTTAAATTTTTAATTTCTGCATTTTTCACACGAGGGCACGCTGTCACCCACAGTGCTGGTAAGTTGTTCTCAAAAACCGCTTGGCTGGCCGTATTGAAAGGGTTTTCCCTTAAATTATCCAAAAGGGCTCCGTCCTGCTCCACGTTTGAAATTTTGAGTCTTCCCGTACACGGTCTTCTAGTCACGGTCCCTTCTTGTTCAATGGTTGGTTTTTTGAAAACTGTCCATCGCGAAAAGTAGGAAGTGGCATTACGTGCGGAATTCAGTATTTCAATTATATCATTGGCGACATATACCTGAAACAAACGTTTCATTCTTTTACATCATTTGAATTGAAAATTATAAGACTTTAATTTTCCGAAAAAAATCATTTGAATGTCTTAGATCTAAGCGAATTTTTGCAGACCCACAAAATGAATATAATTCGAAAGAAAAGTTAAAGCGCCCATTGCTGTGACTTTTAATTTAGATATTTTACTAACCTTCCTGTAGAATTAGTAAATTCGGCAATTAACACCCAGATCTAGTTGTCACCCACTTCTTTTCTTATTGAACCAATGGTATTTTGGCAGGTCATTTTTTCTGAGCGTCGATTCATCTGGTATTGGCATTTTCGAAACTTTTTCCAAAAATTTTCAAAATACGGGATGATTAACTTTCCACACAGGAATATCTGCAGCTACTAACGCTTTCCAAAGTTCCTTATTGAATTCTGAAGTCTGATTCGCACCACTACACAAATTATTAACACATCCCGGCAATAGAGCTTGCTTTTTATTTTTTAAACCTACAGATTTTGACACATTCACTTTATCGTTGCACACAGTACAAAACACTTTGTCGTCCGTGGAAAAAACATCAAACTCGCGAACGTAATTCTGTAAAACAGCCGCAGAAGAACGATTTCCCTTACCCATCTTATATTTAAACTCGATCTTCACTCAATGAAGCGCAAACTTAAAATACTACTTTTTCGTATCAAAAGAGAGTGGAACTAGGCCCAATTTGAAAATTAACCAGTTTCTCTTATTAATGAATGATAACACTGAGTCCCCCATAATAGACTACCTATTTTGATATTGAAATAAATTCTATATGAGATGTCAGTACGTTCATCTTTATACCATTATCTTCAATGACCTTTGGGATTTTAATTAACACATTAATTTTCTTAATTGATTTTCTTAAAACGTCATTTTTCTAATAAATTAGTTAATTGTCATTAAGTTTTGACACATAATTTAACGTTTAGTTTTAATCCTCATGGATTATTAGGTTCAACAATTAGTTTTTTGGGTAGAAACTTACATAAGAAGTAACTCGATAGGAGAAGTAAGGCGTGCACTCCGTCGCAATTTAACAACAATAGCTTCTGTATAACAATAGGGGTCATGCTCCAAACCGTAAGACTGTTATGCCATGGATTCACCACTGGCGTGAAAATGGTTCTGTGCAAAATTTGAAGAAACCTGGACATCGAAAGAACAATTCGTACTCCTGAAACTATTGAACGAGTCACAACTGCGTTCACGAGAAGTCCCACAAAGTGTGCTAATAGACAATCTCTTGTTTTTGGAAATATCAATAGGGAGCCTACACGAAGACTTAAAATTTCATACGTACAAATAACAAATGACGCAATATCTTAGTTATCCAGATACACAAACCAGATTAGGTTTTTGCCGAGAATTTTTAAATTTACATCGAGGAGACACCCGCAATCTTTTAATGACTGACGAGGCAAAATTTATTTGAACGGCACGGTTAATAAACAGAATTTTAGGTTTTTTGTCAAACGGATATCCTCAAGAAATCATTACAAACAATGTCCATAATCCAAAAATTATTGTTTGGTGCGCGGTAGGCTCATTTGGCATTATTGGTCCATATTTTTTGAAGATAGAAATAACCGTCCTCTAACAGTAACGTCCGAGGGTTACGTAAATATGCTAGAGACGTTTTTTATTCATGATTTAGAAAGAAGGGGATTACTAAATATTATTCCAGCAAGATGGAGCATGAGAGTTCAACGAGAAGTGTTTAATGAGCGACTCATTTCACGATTTGGGGATGTAAATTGGCCTTCGAGGTCCCCGGACTTAACTGCACCAAACTTTTTTCTGTTGGGCTAATTAAAGGCGAAGGTTTTTGCAACTCGTCCAGAAAACATCCAACAACTCAAAGTCCGAATTGCTGAAGAAGTCCGGCGTATAGATCAGGTTTTGCTTCATCGTGTCAAGAAGCATTTCTTGTCCAATCTTGAAAAATGCATTGAAGTTGATGGCGGTCACTTAAAAGTTAGGATAAGTTGTATGTTACAGCAAATCCCAAAGAGTAGATTATAATTCAGTGTAATTAAATGTTTATTTTATTAAGTTTTAACAATTTTATTGAGCTATTAAAAGGGGTAGTCTATTATGGGGAACCCACTATAGTAGATGTTTTGAATCAATGCAATTAGTCATGAATAGATCGTTAAAGCCTTAATGAGGTAATATGTACCACTCAATTCCAGGCCTTAAAACGAGAGACTGGCACAAGCTGAGCACCAAGACGAAGAAGGATGGAGTCATCCTGGCCTTCTCAATGGATGGGACATATAGGTTTCTTGAACAGGCTCGCTTCAAGGCCTATGATGGGCTAAGAACAGTGACGTTCAAGCCTGTACAGAGCGTCCCAGAAAACAATAAGAGTAGTACAGGTGAATGTTCAGCACAGTAAGGAAGTATGCAAGTTGATAGAGGGCTATGATGTAGCCCTTATACAAGAACTCTGGATAAACAGAGGTAGATATTAGGCCTTGGAGCAATCGGTCGTGAACTAACATACAGTAAAGACACTAATAGACCCAGGACCTGCATATTAACCAAAAAAGGAATACACATACTACCGCTAATTTCTGTTCACAGGATCTAGTAACGGTAAAGCTTACCTCAGATTGAGGGGGCCGAAGGAGTTAACACTCGGATCGGCGTACCCCCATTCTGATGATCCGAAGATACCACCCCTAGCCAAAGTGGAGGAACTGCAGAGGCAACGGATCGCAACTACTCATAGGTTGTGACGCAAACTGGTATGGGGAAGCACCAACACCAACCTCAGAGGTGAGTCTATCTTACAATTCACTATGGTATATAATTTAGACATATTGAATAGGGGGAACAAACCTTCCTTCGTAACAAGGCGAAGGAAGGAGGTAATTGATATAACATTAGGTACTTCTCATGTAAGTAACTTTGTTAAAAACTGGCATGTTTCTGATGAGGTAAGTTGTTCGGATCACAGATACATGTTTTGAAATCTCCGGAATAAACCGCGTGGTAAAAAGTTATCGAAACCCCAGCAAAACGAACTGGGAGTCCTGTAAGGAGGAACTGAATCGTAAATTGGCGGTGTTTCAGCTTTCGATATATAGCCTAGACATAGATAGCTGTGGAGCAATTAATAGACACAATTATCTCTACATATATGGCAAATTGTCCCAAAACCGTGAGAGTTTCCAGTGGGAAAGTCCCTCGGTGGACTCAAGAACTCACGGAACTGAGGGTAAACACGAAGACTGGAAAGGATACCATGACCGAACTAATTCGAGTACACTTTCCTAACTCAGAAGTATTAGATCAATCACCGATTGACTGGCAAAATCAAGGACTGATGACTGTGGAAGCAAAGTATCAAGGGCGGACAGGGTAATAGCCAGGAAAGTGATTATTTTGAATGAAATCTAATGGACGGTAAACTCATTTGATCTACATATATATATATATATATATATATATATATATATATATATATATATTAAATAAATTTAATTTTATATGCTACTGTCACTAATTTTGCGGATGTTATGAATTTAAAACAGTTCAATAATGTTTTAAATAATCAGGATAAACTGCTCGATCTGGTTTTTGCTAGTATTAGTGTTACTGTTGATAAGGAAAATAATCCATTATTAAAGGAAGACAAGTATCATCCAGCGTTAGTGTTTTCCTTTAATTTATCTGTAAGCTCGTCAGTCAATTTTTCTCCATCTCATTTTAGTAGCAAAAGATATAACTTTAATAAAGCAAATTTTCCAGATCTTTATAACGCTTTAGCAACAATTAACTGGTCCAAGGTAACTGAATGTATTAATGTAAACGATGCGTGTGATAAGTTTTATTACATTTTATATGAAACGTTTAATGCACATGTACCCTGTTACGGAAATTTTAGAACTAACCAAAAGTATCCTGCATGGTTTGATAAAAAAATTATATCGAACATTAGAACGAAAAGCAGATTCTACCATAAATACAAGAATCTCGGATGCGGGTATAGTTTCATCAAATTTAAGGAATTGCGATCGTTAATTAAACAACAAATCAACACTGCCTACAATGAGTATGTTAGAACAGTCGAAGTTTCTATCACTTGCAATAGTAAGACCTTTTGGTCGTTTGTTAGAGCTCGAAAAGGTTCTTCTAGAATACCAGGGAAGTTATATAGAGACAACAATGTATTGGATAACCCACAAAATATAGTAAATGCTTTTGCCCATGAATTCCAAGCGGTGTATCAGATTTGACGATGCAGGACGTTAACGTCATGCATCCTCAAATCTTGACTTTAAATATTAATATTTCAAATATATCAGAGAATGATATTAGGTTGGCTATCTCTAAACTAAAAATAAACCAACAGCTGGTTTTGATCAAGTTCCGAGTTATCTTATCAAGGATTGCTCAGACATACTTATGCAACCACTATTAGCAATCTTTAATCTATGCTTAAAAACGGCAACGTTTCCTGATAATTGGAAAATCACGAAAATCTGTCCTGTACTAAAATCTAAGGATCCCGCTGATATACGCAATTATCGACCGGTTGCAATTCTTTCCAATTTTTCTAAATTATTTGAACTGATTCTGTATAGTCACATTTACAGATCTGTAGAACCATACATATCACCATATCAGCATGGTTTTGTTAGAAAACGTTCCACCTGCACAAACCTTTGTTCTATCTCTCAATTTATCGCAGCAAATCTAGACATTCAAGAGCAGGTAGATGTGATTTATACTGACTTATCTAAAGCTTTCGATTGTATTGATCACGATCTATTATTGGCTAAGTTAGAAAGTTACGGTTTCAGTAGATTATTGGTTGGCTTTTTTAAATCTTACCTAGGTAATCGGAATCAAATAGTAGTATACAATGGTTATTCATCACCTCCATATGTAGCAAAGTCCGGCGTACCGCAAGGTTCACATTTAGGTCCTTTGCTTTTCGTATTATTTATAAATGACCTTGCTGAAAAACTTGATTGTAAAACTTTAATGTTTGCCGATGACGTCAAAATTTTTGCATCTGTCACTAATCTGAAGGACTGCGTTGCGTTGCAGCGTAATCTTTCAGCTCTTTCTAATTGGTGCAGTTATAATAGGCTTAAACTTAATATTAGTAAATGTAGAGTTTTATCGTTTTCTAGAAAGCGCAATCCTATACATTTTGTATATGAAATTAATTCTATGACAGTCGACCGTTGTGCAGGTATGAAAGACCTGGGTGTACATTTTGATATCGAATTATCTTTTAATCAGCACATGATGGACATCGTTTCATCAGCCAACAAATTATTAGGGTTCGTAATACGCCAATCTAAACAATTTACGAGTATCCGTACGATTAAGATATTGTTTTATGCCTTTGTGAGGTCTAGGCTTGAATATTGTGCATTAGTGTGGTCACCTCGTTATGGCTGCTACAAAGCTTTAATTGAGAATATTCAACGCAAATTCCTGAAGTATTTGTGCTTTAAGATGTTTAATGCTTATCCTGAGAAAGGTTGTTCAAATACAATGTTGCTTAACACCTTTGATATGCAGTCTTTAGAGACTAGAAGGAATATCATAACTTTGTCATTTTATACAAAATGATACATAATTATATTGATTGTGCTTCTATTCTTGCCAACATTTGTTTTCATATTCCTAGGTTAGAAACAAGACAAAGATGTACATTTCATGTCCCTTTTGCCAAATCTAATTTACTTTTAAAGTCACCAGTGGTTAAAATGTGTCAATTGTACAATGAGATATGTTCTAATTGTGACATATATTGCTCTCCATTAACTTCTATAATTGACTGTTATGTTAACTACAGTAATAGGGCTTAAAGGTGTTCAAGGGACTGTCCTATTGTCAACTATGTGTCCTTCTTGTAAATCATTTTTGTTTTTAGTGTTTACAGTCACTTAACTCTGTGGGCATTATTGTTATTATTGTTATCATTATAATTATTATATATTATTATTATTATCATTGGTAGTACACATAATTAGTTACTACTCACGTTGATGGGTTGATTATATATTTATATAAATCTTTGTATATGTGTAATATTATATAGTTTGCTCTGTAATTGGCTTTTGCTGTTGGGCAATAAAGGTTATTATTATTATTATTATTATTATTATTATATTGTACTGGCTATCAAATTAATTGTGCTGGTTAGTGTAAAAAATTATTTATTTACTCTAATTATTCAATTTTACTAAATGGAGATAAGGTTCTTATTGTAATAATATTAACAAAAAAATATATGCGCCGTACTAACTCAAAATCTCTTTTGGGGATAGGGTTCAATTGTATTAAACTTGATTGTTGGCAAAATAAATTAAATCTGGGAATAGTCATGTAAATGATCAAATTCTATATTATAATAAACAGTTACAATGTGAAACCAACTTTGTTGATATCTGCACAAACTACGCATGCGTTGCGTACTTAATACTGAAATAAATGTAGCCTGTCAAAAATTTCTGCAATTGATCTAAATTATTGAGCACAATTTTAATTTTGTTTGAGGTAAACTTATTAATTTTATAACAACACTGAATCATTTACTTTTCAGATATTGACACGTCAATTCGTACAAACATTTACATATTATTTAAGAAAAATGAATACAGGACATCAAAAAAAATAATCAATGCAATAGAGAAATACACTCACATGTATTGCTACAAATTCCAAATACTGTTCATGTCAGGTTGCTCCACATTAAACATTGGTCGTAGACTTCCTTCCATAAATCGGTGATACTGCCTTGCTGTCCCAAATATGCTGCTTAACATTCCATAATTTCATCCAAATCAAATAACTGTTGGCTCTTCTTCATGTGGTAAATACGATGTACTTACAATGCTCAAATACTTTCAGACAAGCACTTTATTTTATTTGTGTTTTTAAAATGCTGTATTATTTATTTAATAACTTCTCGCATTTAAACTTTGTATTTTAATTTTATATAGATTTTTGTATTCACTTGCACCTTTATTTTAGATTCCGTTATGAAGTGAAAATTTATTTTATGATCTCAATCACTGTTAACAAAATAAACATCGAATCCAAAATAATTGAAGAAATTTATTAACATACAAAGAAATTGCACATCACCCGATCTTGAAAAACGAAACAATTACAATTTTATCGAACAATTGTGATCGGTAACCTTATTTTTAACTTTAGTTATAGGTTAAAACAACTGTTTCTGATATCTCAACTATACGTCGATCGCGTTTAAAATCCGATAGTTTACGAGAATTGTTACTTACATGTAAACACAAATAACACTAACACTATGACTTGTTAGTCACCAAAATTTTCAAGAGCAAGAGTGACAAGAGAGTGAGAAATCAGGAGTAATTCCTTTTATACATTTCTCCTAGATACCAAATTTTCAATTTTTTTCTACATTACACACAAAAGATTCTAGCTTCTGATTGGTCTAAACAAAATTGTAAACTTAACTAAAACATAAATTATGCTATATCTTCTTTAATACAATTCGGATTTTTAATTACAGATTTGGAATCAGGGCAAAATTCCGCATAAAGACACCTCACAAGCCCTATTTTGCTTCGATAATTTTCGTTCTGACAACTTATAATTTAAATTTACTAATATCAAAAAAATCTTACATCCTACAACTAAACTAATTACATATTCAAATTCCGCATAAAAAACTGTATCAGAATACATTTATTTCAACCCATTTTATTTAAATTTTACAAAATTTCCACCTTCACATCTACAATTTAGGTAGTTAACCTAACTTTTCTAATTTTATGTTTATATTACATATTTATAGTTAAATTCCTTGTTGAAATGAGGGAAACCTACTATTAAATGTTTTTATAATTTATTTTAAACTAATCTTACCCTATAAAAACTAAAATTTTGTGAAATTCTTACAAATAATACTTAACCTAACTTAATATAAATTTACTTTTAATTTGTGTAATAACTGTCTATAACAGTTGAAATGTTCATAAAATGTGTTCTTATATCTGTCTCTAACACCAATACTGTTTACTTGTACTCCATAGTTCTTAATTTTGTCATTTCACATTTTCACATTGTTTAACTATTTTGTCAATTTTTCTATAAAATTTGCAATTTTATATTAAATATCACACTGCACAATTTTTGTTTGTTCTTAATTATGTTTTTAAGTCACTATCACTTCTTATGCACGTTTTATGTACTTTGTCTTTGAATTACTAATATACTATGTTCGTATCATACCCTTTCTTTCATATTTCAAATAGTTTATGCATTGTACCTAATACTATACATTCTACATATTATAATTATCATACTCCATGTGATCAATATCTAATGTGTTCAAAATATTAAAATTCATTGAATAAATGCGAAATTACATAAATGTTACACGAAACTAATCGTACCCATTAATATTAATCATGTTGACCTTTCTCACACGCTACTGGTATAGCTCAATGCTTTTATGAAAATAACAACCTTGTGCAAACCCCACAAAGCCTATTTTGTCACATCAAAACCATAATTTTGCACTCGTAACCATTTTCTCATTGAAAACGAACTGTATACTTCCACAAATTTATCTAACTTGCCTACTATAGAGAATTTCAAACTCAATAAATATATATATATATATATATATATATATATATATACAGGGTGAGTCAGTTTTTTGTAGATACACTTTAACAGGAGATAGAACACATATTTCTAAAAAGAAAAGTTCCTATAAACATATGTCGTAGAAGGCTTCGTTTCCGAGATACAGGGTGTTGAATATAATTTTTTTTTCTCAAATTTTCATTATAACTCATAAACGAATGCTTAGATTTTTTTCATGTTGGGGGGATAATGTCTATTAATTAAGGGGCATAAAACAAGCGATAAGAATGTTCACAAACTTGCACAGTGGCGGAGTGGAGGGGGTGCTCAACCCCTTTCCTAAACAGAACTTCTACGCCAATGACTATTTTTTTAAAAAACTGTTATTTTCATTATCTACATACAGTTTAACAAAAATAATGTACCTTCTTCTGTTTCGAAATTCCTGTGCGTTTCCGAATTATTTTGATTTTTAGTGTTTGATGTGGTACTAAGTTAAGTAATGTGCTTTATGTGAATAATTGAATATAAAGTTTTTAATAAAAAAGATATAATAAAACATTTAGAGCCATTTTAATAACTAACGATCGTTTCTTTAAAATTTCAAATACATTTTCCTTTATAAATAGGTAGGTTATCGGTTTTTTTTAGTATCCATTGTTATTATCCTCGTATAAAACGAAATGAATAATTATTATTGTTATGCGGTCAATACTTTCTGTATAATTATGTATGTATCAATTTCGCCATAAACATGTATGTAGTTTTTAAGTGAGATTCTAATAAGTTATAGACCGCTGCTCACTTGCTCTCATTAAAGAGCCGCCACTGTATCAAGCCATACTCAAATACAAGACTTTTGTAAATTGAAATCTGTTTAGTACACTAATTTTAACAATCTTTATTTATTATTGTAACAATACTTAATTAATAATTGTGAAATTAATAAGAATTCTTAGCAATAACGATTTATAAATAAATAACAATAACACTAGTATAATAAAATTAGACACTTTGTTCAAAATGTAAACCGTTCTTTTCAATACACATTTCACAGCGACGTACAATAGAACGTCTTAAGTTAATTAAATGATGCACCCTTATTTCATTGCAAGCATCTCTGATGTGATTGTGAAGTTCTTCAAGTGTATTAACCGGAGTGATATACACTTTTTCCTTCATGAATCCCCATAC
This sequence comes from Vesta saturnalis, assembly GCA_036346205.1. Classification (NCBI taxonomy): domain Eukaryota; kingdom Metazoa; phylum Arthropoda; class Insecta; order Coleoptera; family Lampyridae; genus Vesta; species Vesta saturnalis. Next base: position 360,759 of record JARFJB010001352.1, on the reverse strand, counting down.
AAAAAAGTCAAGTGGCGTTAAATCGGGGGATCTAGGAGGCCACGCCACTGGACTTCCACGACCTATCCACCTCCCCGGGTAGTTATTGTTTAGCCAATTTCTTACATTTCTGCCATAATGGGCCGGACATCCATCAAGCTGAAACCAAGAATGTCCTCTTAAATTCAAAGGAATGTCTTTCCACATATTAACATGTTCTTCTTCTAAAAATTGTAGGAAATTTTCTGAATTTACACGTTGTGGCAAGAAATAAGGTCCAAACACGTGGTTGCTGTAAATTCCAATCCAGACATTTGTACTAAATTCATGTTGAAAACTTCTTGGTCGAATGGCATGTGGGTTTTCATGTGCCCATATATGCAGATTGTGAAAGTTTATGATACCACGACGAGTAAAACAGGATTCATCAGTCCACAGTATGCTGGATAAGAAATCTCTATTATTTTGAATGGAGTTAAGAACCCACCTACAATAATTAAGTCTTCGTTCGGCGTCACCTGGACATAAACCATGAACAGGTTGAAAATGATATGGGCGTCTGTGATCCCGTTTTAAAACCCGGGAAACTTTACTTTGGGAAATACCAAGAGCAACAGCAGTACGTCGAGTTTCACGCAATATACCCTCTCCAATTCAATCTCGTCCACGGTTGTTCTGTCGGCCCCCATGTACATTTTCAAACCCTGGTTAACAAATCGACGATGGATACTCACAAAAACGGAATGATGAGGTTGTCGTCTATTTGGAAATCTTCTCCGATACTCCCTAGCTGCGTACCTTGAATTCCCCTTTGCGAACCCATAAATAAAATGAATGTCGGCTTGTTCGCTATTTGTAAATGTAAACGGCATGTTACACTAATTAAAAGCAGGAAAATCAAATGAAATAACTTTTTGAACTTAAAAACAATAATTAATAACAGTGAAATTATTCAAGATGAAGCAAGTGTTTGTAAAAAGTCAAACTGTCGTATCAAAATATAAAATTTAATACTTACTTGTTTTCCAAGGAGTATCATATTTTGTTGCAATGAAATAAGGGTGCATCATTTAGTTAACTTAAGACGTTCTATTGTACGTCGCTGTGAAATGTGTATTGAAAAGAACGGTTTACATTTTGAACAAAGTGTCTAATTTTATTATACTAGTGTTATTATTTATTTATAAATCGTTATTGCTAAGAATTCTTATTAATTTCACAATTATTAATTAAGTATTGTTACAATAATAAATAAGGATTGTTAAAATTAGTGTACTAAACAGATTTCTATTTACAAAAGGCTTGTATTTGAGTATGGCTTGATACAGTGGCGGCTCTTTAATGAGAGCAAGCGAGCAGCGGTCTATAACTTATTATTAGAATCTCACTTAAAAACTACATACATGTTTATGGCGAAATTGATACATACATAATTATACAGAAAGTATTGACCGCATAACAATAATAATTATGCATTTTTTTTATACGAGGATAATAACAATGGATACTAAAAAAAAACCGATAACCTACCTATTTATAAATGAAAATGTATTTGAAATTTTAAAGAAACGATCGTTAGGTACTAAAATGGCTCTAAATGTTTTATTATATCTTTTTTATTAAAAACTTTATTTTCAATTATTCACATAAAGCACATTACTTAACTTAGTACCACATCAAACACTAAAAATCAAAATAACTCGGAAACGCACAGGAATTTCGAAACAGAAGAAGGTACATTATTTTTGTTAAACTGTATGTAGATAATGAAAATAAGTTTTTTTTTTAAAATAGTCATTGGCGTAGAAGTTCTGTTCATGAAAGGGGTTGAGCACCCCTCCACTGTGCAAGTTTGTGAACATTCTTATCGCTTGTTTCATGCCCCTTAATTAATAGACATTATCCCCCCCAACATGAAAAAAATCTAAGCATTCGTTTATGAGTTATAATGAAAATTTGAGAAAAAAAAATTATATTCAACACCCTGTATCTCGGAAACGAAGCCTTCTATGACATATGTTTATAGGAACTTTTCTTTTTAGAAACATGTGTTCTATCTCCTGTTAAAGTTTGTCTACAAAAACTGACTCACCCTGTATATATATATATATATATATATATATATATATATATATATATATATATATATATATATATATATATATATATATATATATATATATATATATATATATATATATATATATATATATATATATATATATATATAGAAATGATTTTAATGAATGAACAGAATCTAAAATATAGTTTTATATTTAAAATGAAAATGTTTGTAACAAACAAAATACAACCCCATGTACCACACGTGTGGTACGTGGGGTTGTATTTTGTTTGTTACAGATCCTGCCACAGTTCGAGTGTTCCAGATTTTTCAAGAAAATGTTTGTATCTAAAAGAAGAAAAAAATTACCTGCACTGATTTACGCAGTTTTAGAAATGTTTTTAATAAAGTGTATTGTTTTTAAAATACAATACATTAGTTAATATTGAAAATATTTGTATCAAACGTTGTATACATTATAATTCAAAATTATTCGTTCCTTGTATTACCTAAACTCTTATATAATTATTCATTTTCCTGTTTCCAAACATAAATTCATAAAAGACGAAAGAAGTAAGAAGAATACTATGAGGATCTAGCTACAATTTTTTTTTAATTCATAAAAACAATGTACCTACTACCTATTATGAATTATTCCCAACAAAAACAAGTTAACCACTCATTAAACACGTAACTCAAATAGAAATAATAAACAATTTGAAATTTATAATTAAAGTAAATGAAATGCTTTTAAAGTCTATTAATGTGTCATTTAAGCAAAAAAAAGGTAATAAAATATGAAAATTACGATTTTTAAGCAGTTTTTTTTGTTTACTGAAAAGTCATGATTTTCAAGATATGTGGTTTCACACTTTCAACGACAATATGCTAGTTCAATGAAAAAAAACATGATTGCGTAGAAATCCTGTCCATACTAATAATATATAAATTCTGTTTATGTTTATATGTTTTAGTTTACATAGGTACATATCTATAATGCAGTATGTAAACAAAAATATCTTCTTTAAGTAAAATTTACATAAAATTAATGTTTTTTGAAAAGAACACAAAATAGTGGCATAAGTGCACTGCCATATTTTAGATACTCCACCTTCTGTAAAAGGGTAAAAGAGTAAAGGGGAGAAATAGGAGCTGAAATTGGGGAATTCTGGATCTGTACATCATAAAGCAATAATTTAAGGATAAAGGTACAAAAACAAGTATAAAATTTATTTACAAAAAATATTAACATCAATTTTCTACAGCTATTGGTTCAGTTCCTCTACCAGCAATAATATTAATTATACCTTCATATCCACTATGAAAGGTGTATTTAAAATCAATTAAACGTTTCATTTCTAATACTTCTACAATTTCTTTCTGTCGTAATGCTACTTCTAAGACATCTTTTTTACTTAAACGTTCTAAATCATGTCGGAGTATTTTAACAATACAGTATTCGGTGCCATTAACCTAAAAGATTCAATAATTTTAAAACACAATGAATATCTTATTGTAATATACCTGACACACAAGATCTAAATTATAATCGTAATCTACATCAGGCCATTTTTGCTCAAAAACACCTTTGTCCCACAAAATCTCTGTATTATTATTTAAACGATTTGGGGCTGAAAGAAAACCACTCCATAATTCAGAAGAAAAATGTGGAGCCATTGGCGCTATAATGATAATTTGGGCAGCTAACGCTCTTTCAAACTGTAAACTGTGAGCAAATACTGCGGATGGTACTTTCTACAAATTTATTTTAGAAATAGGTCAGTACTTACAGACAATTAGAATTACCCGTAAGCTGTTAGTTAATCCTTGCATTTTAGAGATAACGACATTAAATTGATAAGCGATTTTATAATTAAAATTAGCACCTTTAACATAATAATTTCTAGAATCGAATACATAATCTTCGTGCTTCTTAAATTCTTCATCACTAATTCGTTGTGGTAGTGATATACGATACTTAATAAATTCTTGTAGAGTTAACCACAGTCGTTTTTGCCAATTTAAAACACCGGGGAATGCTAAAATTTCAATTTAAAGCGAGAAATATTTTTATAACTATCCCTTACTGTTACTATTCCAGTTACGATGTGATGTAGGTGCAACATCGGCTAATGTTAGTAAACGGGTGGTATCAACACCATATTCGTTAAACATTTCGGATGGATCAGTGCCATTGTATTTTGATTTGCTCATTTTTTCCCACGACATAACCACCGGTTGATTTGTTTCTTTGTGAACAGCCTTGTTACGCTTGGCATCTATACATCACTATATCAATAAAAAAATCACAGTCAAATTAACAACACATTTCAGCAAATTTGATTCCCTTCAACCTGACTCATTTTAATAAAACTACATGCTTTTGGGATTATTTGATTTGCATCGCAATGTATTAGATAATAGAATAGTTGTTTGCTGCAATGTACAAGAGAAACAAAAAACCCTCAAGTTATAAGCTTTTAAGTATTCTTGAATAGCGATGCTCTATGTTATCTGCAATTTATGAATGTTGTATTGTAAATCGTCCATCGAACTCCTGTCCAAGTGATGTTCTTGATCTGACGGATGCACAGAAAATAGAGTACCATCTACGAACCAACCAGACTAAACTACCACTCAGACCAGTAACCGAACAACAGTCATAACAATTCATTCAATACAGGCAGGAAGATTGCAGCAATGAAATGGAAAATATACACTACAAAACAAAAAATTAGGAATGATAACGTGATACACAGAATACCTATAGGCGCAAAAAGTTAAGTCTTTTTAGAGAAAAGACGTCAATTTAGTCAGATATTGTGTACGTTTCAGTCTCCTGAAACCATCAACTTTGTTTTTCAACCAATGTATAGGAGACATTTATCCTTCTATTGCACAAATTGTTCTATTCTTAATATTTCACGTAAAGTTAACTTCCTTCACTTTCATATGTTAAAAGTAGTAAACCGACTTCCATATTTTAAAAATTAAACTCGGTAGGGTAAGATACATTATTTAAATAGGCATATAAAGGGGAAGTCCAATTTTAATCGAAAAAGTTGGTAATTTCTTTTTGCTGAATGGTCAAGTTTAAAGTGAAAATCCTTAATTTCATTTTATACCATAAAATGGTGCTAATTAATTTATTTTAATTAATATAACTGATAGCGCGCTCGACTGTAACTTTAGGTTTAGGTTGTTCAGAAACACCATTATAATTTCAGGCAAAGCTACACTCAAGACTAGCACCATACATCGTTATCTCATTCAAAATTTTGTTCGAACGTATTGAACTTACCAAATATATTATGAGGTATAGTTAACCTTGTGCTTCCACATAATTTAATTTTAATTGATAAATACTCGCTTTAGCAATATACTTGAATTTTATTAGATTAGTAGTGTAAATTCTACTGTACTGTTTAAGCCGACCGTAGCTATCGTAGCGTTTGATTATAGATGAACATACAATTTTAGTTAATTGAAATAAAACACGTATTTATAGGATTATGTAGATCACTAATTTCGTTGGTACATAATAGTACGTGTAAGGAATTCAGGGTTGGTTTGAGGAAACATCTCAGCGAACTATGGAGTTTTCCTGCACTGAATCTGGCCAGGGTCACGCCTGAACCCGTGATGGTCTATCTCACCTCAGTGGCACCTGAAACCGTTCACAGCAGTTATTGGTGAGGAGAAACCGATACCATCACCAGTTCACCAAGAGCTCTAAATACTACCGCCACGAATAAGATATTCAAACACAATAACTATATTTACCCGATATAAATTAAATTTTCAGACGTGTTAATTTGTAGATCGATCAGGGCTGCTTGCGCGCTTCACGTTTAACCGACTCTTACCGTTATATCGCGGTATTAATTTTACATTCTTTGTTACATGATGGTTACGTCAACAAAATATTGTTTTTATACCATTAAAAAATGAACAATGTGCTTTGAAAGGTGACATTGCGCCATATTATATTCCAAACTAAAATGGAAACAGAACAAACACAAAGTTACAGTTTCGAATAAAATTCAAGCTCTACTATCGACTAATTTTTTATGTTTACGACTACTACGTTATCAGAATCGCAAAGAACGCTCTGTAGCCAAATTAGGTCTCCGAAACTCTTTTGGTAAACGATTTAGGAGCGCGCCATTTAATGCAATATAAAAAGGAAAAAAACTAAATCTGGATCAACCATGTCGTATACTTCTGTGTTAATCGTATTATTTTATGAATCTAATTAAAAGATGTGTTCAAACGTATTCTGCACGATCAAACCAAATGTTTCAAATCAATAAGCATGTATGAACGAAGAAATTCAGACTGTAAAGCTATAATAATAAATTTTAATGTTTAATGCGTTATATAGAAGGACAAATTAAAATTAAAAAAAAATTATAATTTTATTTATCTTCAAGAGACTAATAAACGTCATTATTACTGTAAATTTCGATAGTTTTGTGTATTTCGAACCACATACGTCTTGGTCCATTATTCATTTCAACCTAATAATGATACTGAAGATGAAACTAATAATGGAGCTAGGACAATGTTATCTCGATAGAAAATTTCAGATAGAAACAATATGTCAGAACGATGCACACTTATCATCAGTCATCCCTCCGAAGGTTTGAAGATAAAATAGTATATTGCGTTCGACGTGTAAGTTGATCAATATTTCGCTCAATTTTGCAGTCTCGTCGCGACAGCTCAATATTATTATTATTGTAGGACTCAAAACTGCAAGCACGTCGCATTCTTACTTAATCTGGAGCGACGCAATTCCAAGATAACCGCGCTACATCAGCATTAAGTGTGTAACACCAACCGTTTTTAGTCAGTTGATAGCGAGACGACGAGTGCTGTAGATCACGGGGTAAGTTGCCGATTCCTCGCGCAAATGACGAATACTACAAGCGTAATTTGCTATCAATCTCAACATAAATAGTTGTAATCTTAAAATAAGTAATCATAACCAGTATTAGAAGAATTTGTGTAATAGTACAACCTTTTTAATATACTTAACTGCAATTAAATTAGTTATAGAACCCAGTGTAGTTGATTTATTAAAAAAAACCCTAGACAACACTAAAACCCCTACATTATTATTATATTATTCCAATTAAATTGACGTTTTTTTTGTGTCATAGTAACATAAGTTATTTCCAGTTTACCGGCCAATAAACAAAATTTGATTTTTTTATTGTAAATGTCAATCGTGACATTACCAAGAAACAGAGTCGTAATAATCATTAATATATACAAACAGTTTTTAATACCGATTTTGGAATTCATGAATAAGAGATAAAATTGACATTTTTTTATATAAATACATAAGAAGATTCCCTCGAATGGGATTCGAACTCGTAACCTCATGCTATCGAGACATGCAGTGTAACCAATTGAATTACAGAGACCGTTTTGACATTCCATTCCAATGAAACTATATGTGTATTTGTAAGTTGAGTTAAATTATCATAGGTTGTAACAAACCTTTTTGAGTTGTATTAAAATATACAATAATTTAGGGAACTTCGTTAATTTTTGTGTCATGTGAATTGCATACCTTAGTGGCTGAAAAGTATACGTTTAGATATTTTAAAGCGGGGTAGTATGCGCATTTCGTCTTGCACATTGAGTTCATGCGCAGAGAACTGTTTTGAAGTCCATTTTTGCTCTTGATTATTTTAATTTAAAAGTGTCGTAAATTTTACGGTAAGAGCTAACTAAACCTATTTTTCTTTGTCTATTATATTTATCCTTTTTATGCACTTTTTATTTTACTTTGGTTTTACTTTTATTACGTTACATTTTCCTATAACGTAATTTCATTGTATTATTACGTTTCAATTTAACGAGGATGACGCTATAGAAGTTGTTGCTATGCTGAAAATTATAAATAAATGGTACATTCAACCATTTAAATCAACCAAGTTTGGCTTTTTGTAAAATAATTTATTCATTTGGGATCAACGAATATCAATACTCTGTTATATTTCCATTTCAAGATTGATTGCACAACCAAAATTGAAAGAGTGGCTTCGTCAGCACATCTTATCAGTAAGAGTATACCAGTGACAACCAAAATTTTAAAGTACAACAGGTATTTCATTTCTAATTATTAGTATAAGGTATTTTTTAAGTTAATCACATTAGAATTAAGATTTTCTACTTTTATAACTTGACTTAAAGATTTTATAATAAACCTTGTTATTGTTTTCAATTTTACATGTATTACATTTACGGTTTACTTGTTTTCCATAAAATAAGTTGGCGTCCGAGGTGTTTTAACATTTATTTACAGGTCTATTTATTATTAGGAGTATAAGTAATATTAGGGGTGAAATTATTAATAACAACTGCAACACCCAATTAATTTTTTATTACACTGGCGCTCGGTCGTGGGACTTGATTTGCAATTTATTGAATTAAATGCTTCTCGATAGTTAGGAAATTAAATTTACAATTATCTTTGTGTATGTCAATTTTGTATATGTGTTAGATATTTTCGTTTACGTATTCCGAATATTAAGAATTATCATATAAAGGTATTATATTTTATATTTATGATTATTGTAACCTTATTGTGTTTTGTGAATATTTGTATATAATTTTATTAATCATGTCGATTTATGTAGTGGAAGCTTTAAGAAGCGATGAATTGTTGGTAGAATTAAGATATCGTCATGTTCTCGGGGCTGAAAAGATGTCAGTTGATGAGAAACGTAAACTGTTACGACTTAAATTGAATTTAGAGAGAATTGATCCAAAATTAAGTGATTCTTATGCAAAAATTGAAATTAAGCAAACTGAAGAATTGATTTGTTTAAAAGACAAACTTAGTCACATTCAATCATTAATAAATTTATACAAAATTAATTCAACAAAAAGTGAATATCTCAAACTTCATACTCGTCTTTTACACATATTGAAATGAACATACGCTTTTACATGATCAATTACTTTCACTATGTAATGACAATAATGAATTAATTAAATCGATTAACGAAAATTTTGATTTGAGTAACGCCTTACAGTATCTTGATCATTCTAACATTTCAATGGTAAATAATGAACCAATTAGTACTTCAGTAAACATCCCAACTCAAGATTTTTCAAATTTAATTAAGAATTTAAATATTTCTGGAAGTTCTGTTCCTGTTTATAAATTAAATCTAAAATTTAATGGTAGTGAAAAAGAAGTTTTCTCATTTATTCAAAGGTGTTAAGAATTAATGTTTGCTCGCAATATTTCAAAGTCTGATATGTTATTATCCGGAATTGATCTATTTTCAGGAAAGGGTTTGATATGGTTTTGTGCCATTAAATCTCAAATAAATTCTTGGGATGAACTTATTATTAAATTAAAAAGCGTCTTTTTACCCGAAGGACATGATGAAGTTTTGTTAAATGAAATTAAGAACAGAAAAAAGAGGTTTGATGAAATTCCAACCCTCTTTATATCTGAAATGATTAATTTATTTTCTCAATTAGACATTCCTCCTTCTGAGGTTGAACAGCTTAAAATTATCATCAAAAATTTACAGCCTTGGTATGCAACACAGTTGGCTCTTGTTAATGTTACCGATATTTTTCATCTTGTCGATTTATGTAAAAAATTACAAGTTAAATTACAAAAGTCTAAATTTAAAAACAATTCAAATTCTGAGTTCAAAAACAACTTGAACACAAATCAAAATCTTTTACTTCGAATCAAAACAGTAAACCTAAAATAAATTGAAGGCACCCATTTTAAAGTCTTTCAAGAGCACCTTTAGTAGTTATCTCTTTGGAATTTTCAGCTGTAGATTTAGACGAGTGGTATAAGAAAATGTTAATTAATGTTTCAAAAAATTCTGAATTATTTCCCGATTGGCGAATTGAAATTAATAAACTTTACAAATTTATTTCAAATGATTTAAATATTGAGTCCAATTTAGTGGAATGGAAATTAGTCGTTCCTAAATCTTTAAGGAAAGATATTTTGCAAAAATTTCATAATGATCCTACATCATCCCATTTTGGTGTTTTTAAAACTTTTTCGAAAATTAAAGAATTTTATTATTGTCCAAAGATGAAATCAGACATTTCCAAATACATTAGAAATTGCAATGTTTGTAATCAAAGTAAATCTTCACAATTTAATCATTATGGGTTTATGGGTAAAGAGAAAAATGTTTCTTTCCTTTTCAATGCATTTCAATCGATTTAGTAGGTCCTTTTCCCAGATCGAAAAATGGTAATACTGTTTTATTAGTTGTTTGCGATTGGTTTACCAAATTTACTCTGATTCACCCAATGCGCAGTGCTTATATTTAAAAGAACGCCTTCGCATCAAGAAATATGCAAACAGTGCACTAGTTTCGAAAACTACTAATTACATAAACTGACAAATTATTTTAATGTTGCCAGTTACAGTAAAAAGCTTAATGTACGAGTTAAATGTGGATAACATTTATTCATTTAATGCAACAAGCTTAAAACGATTGTTAAATTCTATTAAAATGGATGATCCCAGAAGAGGTTTATTCGAACAAGGCTATCAGAGCAACATTTTTAGGAATTACTTCAGAAAAAGACAAGGCGCAACACATGATGGAACTGAAAGCAGTGACAATCAATGTAGTGATTAAATATGTACCTAGATATGAAATCTATTTCACATAAAAACTATCATTGAACTTTATAGTATTTAAGAATTATTATTAATTTTATTAAATACATAAATAAAAAGTTTACCTCGAGTAGGATTTGAACCTACGACCTGTATTTTGCTAGAGTACCGCGCTAACCAACTGCGCCATCAAGGTTCAAGCCCCAATCGATGTAAATTTTGTCTTTATGTAGAACTGATGAAAATTCTAAATATAATGAGATTACAATCAAATTACTTATATTAATGGAATGTGAGCCTGCAATATCGCAGTTGGTTAGCGCGGTACTCTAGCAAAGTACAGGTCGTAGGTTCAAATCCTACTCGAGGTAAACTTTTTATTTATGTATTTAATAAAATTAATAATAATTTTTAATTACATATTCACCTTTGAACTTATTCGTTCATAACAAAAACTTATAATAATTTATTGTATTTGTTTGAAATCGAAATAAAAGTAACGATTTCAAAATTGTGTTTAATCCAACTAATGATTAATTAAAGAAGTACTTGTAAGTCGACTCCTTATAAGTTCTTTGCAACTAATTCGACTTCATTTTACAACAAAAAATATGTAGGTATATAAACAATTATTTTCAAATTAATTTGTTTATACAGGGTGTTCCACCACGTTTTGACAGTTCCAATATCTCAAAAACTGTTCAAATAACAAGTATGAAATTTGGCAGTTATAAACTTTCGAAACTGATGCTTATATCTACCGTAAAAAGACTTCCGGTTTTCCTCTCATTTCAGGTCACCTGACTCAAACATAATTTTTTTAAATGGGACAACCAGTATAACATTACATTTTTTGGTAGACCTTTCAAAAACAACTTCAACCATAACATACTTGTCAAGGTACTTGCACAAAAGTGAGGAGATGGGCCATATTGCTGTCACCACATCGTTTGTCTTTCATGTAAGGGAATCTCTTCAAGTAATTTTGGGAGAACACTTTGAAGAAAATCCAAATATCTTTCTCCCGTTAGCGTTCCTTCATAAAAATATGGACCAATCAACCTACCGTGGAAATTGGTTTCTCGCATCCAATGACAATTATGGCGATTAACAATACCATTTATTATGAAATCTATTAAATTTATTAAAGTAAGTCTTTGCACTCCAATATCTAGAAAGCTGTTTGAATGCCAAAGATAAATATCTGCTATTACGAATAGTCACGTGAGGTCTACTTAATTTTTTTTTGTAATACATTTCACGGCAGCAAGACGGGGCATCTCCTCACTTATTTGGCCAAGTACTGTGACAAGTGTGTTATGGTTGAATTTGTTTTTGAAAGGTCTACCAAAAAATGTAATGTTATACCAGTGGTCCCATTTAAAAAAATTATGTTGGGATCACGTGGCCGAAAATGAGAGGACAGCCGGAAGTCTTTTTATGGTAGATATAACCATCAGTTTCGAAAGTTTATAACTGCCAAATGTCATACTTGTCATTTGAACAGTTTTCGAGATATTGGACTGTCAAAGCGTCGTGGGACACTCTCTATAATCAACTGATTTTATATTGATTAGTAACTTATTTTTGTTACATTTGGTATAACTGAATACACTTCTGAAATTATCAACGACATACGTTTTCTAAAAATTAACTCCTACATTTCGTAAAATGAGTAATAAGACACCTCTTGTGGTCCCGACTTTACATACATATACCATAAAAGTACTAGCGGATTTATATAATTCAATAATAAAATTAGGTACATGCAAAAGAAACTGAAATTTTTTGATTTCATGTTATACATGTCCTTCAACAAATTAATTCTACTCTAAAAAAAACTTAGGTTTCTTAAGGAGTTTCACTTCTTGTTAATACATATTTTAATAGTGTTCTAAGGTGCACTTTCAAATATTAATGTAGGTAATGTCCAACGCCTTGTATTTAAAACACAAAATTAAAAATACATTTCTAAAGTAGATTCTACTGTTTAACGCTTGTATAAAAATTTGAATAAGTACCGTCCATTTTAAAGTGTAAATATATATTAAAATAAAATTGTATACCTGGTGTGGAACACCCACGACCTTCCAACCTACAAAATGGAAATTAAAATAAAATAAATAATTTTAATAACATTTTTTTAGACTAATTATGCAATCTCTTTTATATTAAGTTCATTACGAAAATAGGCAACATTGCAAAAACAAAAACAATAATCTATGTCAAACAGACGTTTAAAACTTCATGACACGAAGAGGTTAATAAAAATCTAAATGCTAACTTAAAAAATGAAAAGAAATGAAATATTATAATTTTTTTAGGATGACTATGCAACGTCTTTTTTAACCGTTCATAACGAAAACAGGCATCATTGTAAAAACAAAAACAACAATCTATGTCATAATGACGTTTAAAACTTCATGTCAGATAGAGATTATAGACATAAATACATGGTAACTTAACAAAAAATTCCGAAACCGCCGCTTCTGTAAGATATCAATAATACAGTTTAACAACTTTCATTATTTAATTCATTTTTAGACTTACCTTGCGTTTCTTTAAAAAATATGTCTACACTTTTTCTTATAAAATTATCCTTATTCATATATTGAAAAAAATTTAAATAACACTTAAATTCTACTTTAGGAATTTTTTTTACCCCTAAATTACGCGTCGTATCAAAAAATTGTATAGAACATAATTAATCGATATGTTTAAGGTCTATGCGTTTTCGCGTTTGGGTGTTTTCGCGTTTGCGTGTTTGCCCCTGTGTCTGTGAGTGTGTTTGCGCCTGTGTCAGTGTTTGTAGGAGACGAGAGAAACGAGGGAGAGGAGAGAGACGAGAGAAACGAGATAGTGACGAGCATGATAAGCTTCTATTACAGAAAACATTTGTTAGTTTAAAGTACATCACTAGATGGCGTCACAAACAAACAAACCTGCTTTTAAAAATAAGTGTAATATAATTAGTGGGATCTTTGTGACGCGCAAAGAACGTGAACATCATATTTCCATTTTTAAGGACCATCCACCTTTCGATGATGAGATTGATTTGATGTTTCATGGTGCTTGGCATTGATTTGATTTGAATAGTAGCAAAATGTAAATTCCGCCAGTTCCACAACTACCCTCTCCCCATACTTTACTGGTATGAGACCAAGATTAAATATTTTTTATTCTATCCCACTCCTCAAGGCCGATAACATGAAGATACCTGCGCTTGTTTTTATTTAAATTATAACTAAATTGTATTGGAGGAATGGGTGTAAGCACTCGGCAATGTTCGGATAGGATCGGTTATCTTCGGGGCTCGCCGAAACAGCCTCCCCACTGAAAACCTCGCGTCGCAAAATTTTACTTATAACAACCCCTTATCGGTAAAAACTCGAAAATTTAAAAAAAACAGTATTCTAATAAGCGGCCAGCATACTTAACTTGATTATAAAATCTAAGGTCGTTTTTTGACAGAGGTCTTTCTGATGACAGACAGACCTTGCATGTAAAATAATATAGAGGCAAAATCTAGCTTAAAGAAGAAGACACAGACATTTAGTTGCATACATCACAATATTGAAGATCCTGTTTGCGCATTAGAAGAGGTACTACTGAGTCGAAATTGGATAAAAATAGATTCAAAGAGATGCTGAAGTTGAGGTTAGAATCAAGTAGATCGCGACTATTACTCCTTACGGAATACAAGAAATATATAGGCGGCACAGATCGCATGGACCAAAATGTGAACCAGTACCGTATTAAAAATAGGAAATGGTACTGGGCATCGTTCTTATGGTTATTAGATTTCGCAGTTCATAATGCTTGGTTATTGTACCGGAAAACTCTAGGCCTAATATCTCATTTAAATTTTCGCAGAGAAATTATTCACATATACCTCAAAAGATACGCAACGACACCTAAAGGACCTAAAGGGAATTGCAAGTGAACAGGATCAACCATCTTATAGTGAAAATACCGAATCAAAAAAGGAGACGGTGTGCTGGAAAAAATTGCAAAACCACTGCAAGAACATAATATAAAAAATGTAATGTTGACTTGTGTATAGATTGTTTCGAACCCTACCATACTAAATAAATGTAAAAAGCTGTATCTTGTAAGGAATTTTAATCTAGTGACATTTTCGCAGCATTATATATTTTGATATCATTACTGCCTAATGTAACATATATGTCACGCATTGATTTTGGTGATTAAAAATGCCGAATTTTTTTTTCATAACTTTTTTGTATTGGTTTAACGTAGTCATCAAGCAAAAGTAAAAAACACAAAAAAAATTGATAAAATTAATATGGGCACTATTGGGTTAAGAATAATCTCATATTTATGTAATAAAAGTGGTAAATAAAGATTATCTATTATCCTTTGTATGTATTTAAAGTGTAATTACCATCTAATGAGCATTATTATAATGTATTCTCCTGTTTATGAACCAACATCAGGGGGCATTAGAGATTTTACCTGCTTGTTAATAAACTATTACAATATAACCGTTCAAGATGAAAAGCATCAAGTGGATGAGGTGAATGTATCTCAAATTCCTGATGATGATGATTCACGGAAGAAGAGCGAAGAGGTAGAGGAGAAGGATGCATCTCAAAACCATGATGAATCACAGTCAAAGAAGACCGATAAAAATGTAATTAAAAAAATGATGTAGTTTTTAATATTTATTTTCAAACACCAAGTTTTCCTTCAATTTTTTATTAATAATCTTGTTTTCGGAATGGACGTTCGGACTTGTTTATAAATCTAAAACTCCTTTTTGGTAAAGGTATTTCCATTAAGACAGGTATTTCCGCTAAGTAAGATCTTGTATGTAAAATAATATAGAAACATAATTTCATGTTTAGTAGGGGCACTACTTTTTATCGCGCTTATCCTTGTTAAAAATCCCATAACGATGATGTTCTTCAGATAGAACTAAATTAACTATACTCAAATGTACGTATTTTTAGTATCTTTTCCATTCAACCATTCTACTCTGATAAATAAAAGCGTTTCTAGTAGTTTTAATTAAGCGTTCCGTAACAGGGGACGAATACCCGAGACCAGCGACAGGTTCAGGCGTCTTATACCCTTCTTATAAGTTAGTGTTAGGACCCTAACTAGAATGCAAATGAACATTTTTAGCCATAACGATTACAGGGACCTATGTATGTAATTTTAAAATATATTACTAGGTGGAGCCATCTCTATTACAGAAAACATTCATTAGTCCATACACCACCAGATGGCACCACAAACAAACCGAAATTAATCCTAGAAATACACCGATAGATGGCGCCACAAATTCAAATTTCACTCAAAGGGGCCATGACAAAGGGCTAAGGCCCAAAAAGCTAATTCCTATACCTGTCTTACGCGATAGTGTTAAGTGTTAAGTGTTACTTTTAGCGACACCGATGTATTATACTCTGTGTAGATTTAAATTTATATAGGTCACGTTGGTTGCTAGTGTTTTTTGTTTTTTTTTTGTCATAATATAATTGAAATTGTAAAAGGTACCCGATAAAAAACAGATTTGTGTGAAGAAATAGAAGTCTATATTAATGTGGTGTTTTTACAATTAAGAATCCAATTTATCAATAAGGGTCCCTTATTAGAATACAAGTCTTACGAGTTAGTATGAGAGCCCCCTTATTAGAATACAAATTCAAATCTCCCGCCAAGGGAGCCACGACCCTAACTATACTTGGCTTATGAGATGCATTACGGTCCCTTATTAGAATACAGATTCAAATTTCCAGCCAAGGGGGCGCAGACCCTAACACAGGTTCCAAAGGTTTATACCTGTCTTACATGTTCGCATTAGGACACCCTTATTAGAATACAAATTCATATTTCCCGCTGAGTAGCTTAGATTCTGAACTTGACTAAAGCAGATTTGGTTCTGAACTTGGCTAGCCCAAGGTCAACTCCAACGGCAGGCCCAATGTCAACTTCAATGTCAGGCCCCAGAATCAGTCTCAATATCAATATACGCCGCCAACGTGGGCGAGCAATGGACGGGGTCAACCCTGAGGTCAAATCACATCCCACACGTGGCCGTCAAAGTCAAAGGTGAAAAGCGCAAGTGTCCCTCTTCTACTTATGTATATGTAGGGTGGAAGGTAAAAAAAATGTTAACAAAATAAAAATTAATTTCCTGGCCGGGGATTAAAACTCTCCTTCCTTGCATTACCAGTCCAATCACTTGGAAACGTGGCTGTTAGGTACTTTCATGTTTAATTTGTATTGTTAGCATATTATTAAATTGATACAGATTTTTAATTCTCACCATTTTTGTTCATTTTTAGTTCGATAGTCAATCTGAAATTACGTATACATGCATTTTTCACGATTTTTTTTTATCTAAATACCATTTTTGGTGCCCTAATCAGGTTGAAATTTCATATCTAATAGTTTTGCAGTGTCGTTCATGCATGTAGGAAGTTTCAAATTAATAGCGCCATTTTTACTAGTTTACTTGAAAAATTTTGAAAATTATTGTGTAGGTTAACAGGTACTTCCGGTAGTCCTATATGTCCCAAAAGTTGATACGGATCTACGATTTTGCCATAATAGCCATATGCTAAGTTTCATAATTCCGTCAAAATCTCGCGGTCGAATTTTTTCATGATCGCAATACCTTCCCTTTAATATACTTTCATATACTACACGAGAGTGTAAAAACGTGAATAACCGTCAAAAGCTCAAGGTCGAATTTTTCATGATCGCAATACCTTCCCTTTGCTATACTTCATATGGTATACGAGAATGTAAAAATCAGTAAAATCATATAGTAGATTCAAAACTTATAACAGTTTTGCTCAGTATTCTACTTGTTGGTAGCTCCGTTTATAATGTTTAATTTAATGCATATGTTGACATATAGCAAATATCCCATGAAAATCTGGTAATTGTTATGTAATTGATTAAGTAGAATAAAATTTTGTTGGTAACCCAATAACAATAGTAAAACCAAA
Source organism: Vesta saturnalis (assembly GCA_036346205.1). Lineage (NCBI taxonomy): Eukaryota > Metazoa > Arthropoda > Insecta > Coleoptera > Lampyridae > Vesta > Vesta saturnalis. Next base: position 343,106 of record JARFJB010001352.1, on the reverse strand, counting down.
TTTCTTCAACTTTATCAATTCTGCCTTTTTTTACACTTTAAATAAAATAATAAATTTTTTTAATATACCCTGACCTTAACATTGCTCAGAACCTTAAAATTTGGTCTGTTACCATCCACAGTAACCGAAGGAATGATATAATGCATTAAGGTTACTAAAAGAAACTCAAAAACAAATAAGTTAACCGAGATTATGTATCTAAAATAGACCTATCAACTAAGTGAACCTCCGTAACTCCACCTTTTAAAATGCAAAGGTAGAACCCAAAGTCTTATAAAAAGGACAACCACCACTTAATAAAACTATTGTACCACAATGTTCAGTTGTAAAAACAGCTCAAGGTAACATGGTCACAATGTAGAAGACTTAGCAAAAAGGTATACGTTTACTGGTGAAAACCAACCATCTGCCTCCAGCTCTTGGAAGTTTCTTCTCTTCTGGTTTAATAATTTCCAACTTATTTTATCATGCGATTATAAGCAATTTGAGCAAACATACTGGATAGTGGTAGCACACGCCCACTTAACCACCAACTATCATAAGAGCATTTAAAGACTGTGTTAGTACTTCATCATTACTGAAATGTATTGCTATCTTGATGCGGATTATTATTTGATTGCTTCTATCAATAATAATTTTTAAACATTTACCTACAATATTGACTTGATTCCCTGAAATATACTGTCCACTGCCTTTAATTCGAAAACTACGACCCATAACCATTCCCTGCACTAGCAATCGTTTAAAGGGTTCTCTCTCAGGAAGCAAACCCAACGAATATAAAAAATGACTAATGAATCTGGCATAGTATAAATGCAATGATGCTAAAAATGACAATAAATTATCCCCAAAATTTCACCACCACTAACCATGTTCCTTTCCCCCAATATATAAATCGACTGGCATCATCGTTTTTGCTTTTTCAACATCAAACATACCATCCTTATTTACGTTTAAGTACCTTAAGTAATACCATGAACTATCGACAAATGTATCCATTGTATCAGTTTCACGTCTAGCACTTGATTTACAACTTGGACAGTTGGTATTAACCCAATCTAACTCATCTGCTAAACTTTTTTTCGTTAATTTTGGGAGTTCAACTGGTAAATCACTTCTTGGTACAGGAACGGGACCGCAAGTATCACAGTGAATAATTGGAATTGGTGTACCCCAATATCGCTGTCTTGAGATTAACCAATCACGAAGCTTAGCACTAGTCCAATAACCGCCAATACCCAAATCTTGTGCCGTTTTACTTATTTTCACTTGCTTAGCTCCAATTTCTTCTGAATTTAAACTGTTAAGTGTATACTTAATATTAAATTCATCACAAAAATTCCTATCCTGCTCAGAAACAACTGGCAGACCTATATGTATATCGGTTGATTCAAAGTAATCAATAAGATCGGTTACAAATATTTGTAAATTTTCACCATTGAGAGGATTTCTTGCAGTTACATTGAGTCTTTTAGTACCTGGTTTAACTATAATTCCTTCGTATTTTGATAATAAATTACTACTTGAAACAGCTATGAATTTAGCACTCTCCAAATATTCAGGATGACGTGTCCATACATGCACAGAGTCATCGTCATTTACAGGAAAATCAAAAGCAACTCCATTACATTCTCCTATCCAATGTTTTTGTATTTTTGTAATATCTCGCCAATCCTGTAAAAGAGGGTCTTCTAATCCATTATAGAGATCATTCGCAAACTTTGTTGTATGAATAAACCATTGTTTTAAAAGCTTTTTTTCGACTTTAGCACCAGATCGCCATGATCTCATATTTTCATCAACTTGTTCATCAGCTAGCACAGTTTGATCAACAGGATCCCAATTAACATATGACTCTTTCTGATATGCAAGTTTTTGCTCATATAGCATTAAAAATAATTCTTGTGTCCATTTATAATAACATTTATCACACGTCGCTAATTCACGATCCCACTCAAATGTACATCCTAGCTGTAATAACTGCTCCTTCATATGTGCAATATTCTGTTTCGTCCACTCATCTGGAGCAATTTTTCTTTCAATTGCTGCATTTTCGGCAGGCAAACCAAATGAATCCCAACCAATCGGATGTATAACCTACACAATAAAATACATATTTTAAGCGTGTAAAATATATATTTTAAGTGTGTAAAATTGTACGTACATTCTTATTATTCATACGTTGAAATCGAGAAACTGTATCACTGATTGTATAAACTCGCACATGGCCCATATGTAAATTTCCTGATGGATACGGAAACATAGACAAAACATAATACTTCTCTAACTTTGAATCTTCTTTATATGGAGGAAACGATAATTGTGACTTCCAGTGTGTTTCTATTTGGTGTTTTAAATCTGGCGTAAGATCTTCTTTCTAAAAGTTTATGTAGTAATTAATTGTGAAGAACATGTAAAGCTTACCCATGATCCTAATCCACATAAAAGACGGGTCTGAATAATACTTTTTAATAAACTGCATTTTAAATTAAATTTTATTATCATTTTTAAAAAGAAAATAACGTAACATAACCTTACTTACATTAGTACATAATAACTACGAGTGTGTAGATATAACTACTCTAGTTATACCTAAAGGAACAAACATTGTATTTTCAAAAGCATTTATTGTAAAAGTAGAAAAATAATAATTTTTTGCATTAATCTTTTAAACGCACTAACGAATTGTTATCAAAGCAAACTCATTATTATGTTCGTTAGTAACGAGAAGCAATTGAGCAATTAATATAAACATCCAAATAACTTCAACAGACAAGAACACCTCCGATTAAATAGAATTTGGCACTTTGTAATTAAAAAAGGCAGAGCAGCACGTCTTAATTTTAATTTTACCGTCTGATATGTCTAGATTTTTCTTAGATCTTGAAGTAAATGTTTTACCAATTAAATGTTTATTCATCACAGCATTGCAATGATTTAACATGCACAGCTAAAATTAAAATTGGATTAACGTACACATCTTGTTTTCAATGTATCATAACTACTTAGCCCGTAAGTCTTTATGTAGCAACTCTAATCATTTCTTAGATTTGTTGTGATTTGCCTAGATCTTCAATTGGTATGTCAAGTTTTTAGTTGTGAATTCTTTTACCATTTTTTTTAAATTAAAGTGTTTTACAACTTTGTACTGACTTTATATTGTAATTAAATTTTGTTAAATTTGTTTTTTTAGTACAGCACTTTTTATTCTTAGTCTTCGTCTGTAAGAGGGTGTTCTGAATAGCCATTTTCCAAGCATTTCAATATTTAATTTAATAACGTTCTTGCTAATCCTACTAAAATAGATTTAAATTCCATGGTTGTTTGTTTGTTTGTTTACTTGTTTGTTTGTGCCCGTGTACGTGGGTGCGTGCATGTGTGCGTACGTGCACCTCTCTGTGCTGCCACGTTACTTAGTCACTTCTAACAGACAACCCCAGTAGTTTTCGGAAATAAAAGTACTCAGTATAATCAGAAGATTGTACTAAGGACTACTAAGTGAGAACCAAAGAATCACATCTATGATTGACCATCAGTTGTCATGCGGCTTTAACTTTCTTAAATTTATTATACAGATATCGAATTATCGCGGGTCTAAGTTATTATAAGTAAAACAAAGACAATACGATCAGTTCACGTGCTAAGTGAGATAGAATGCGCAACAAACTAAAAGCGCTGATGCCATGCATGCCTCTTTTGAGTAGGCTAGTATCAATAACACATTTAATTGCTACTGTCAACGAGAATTGAAAATCAATGTTTTTGTAATTCCGACACAATACTCATGTATTCCACTGAAGAAAAAATACAGATTATTAAATGGTATTATTCAGGAAGCACTGCACAAGAAATAATGGGCAGGTTTGCTTTTCCCTTTGAAAACATGCTAATTCCATCAGAAAGTACGATTATGCGTACTGTTTGTAAATTTGAAAGATGTGGATGTTTAAATAATTGTAGAAAATGCAGTAGCATTGATGGTAATGATAGTGAGCATCCTGGTCGTAACTTAAAGGAAGAATGCGAACTCCAAGAAATTGCAGTGTGTAGTTTAGCAGAAACAAATTTCCAGTGCAATAGTACAAAAATTGCTGAAGAAATGAATATTGAACCAAGTACAGTTCGCAATATCTTGAAAAGGAATAAATACCGTTGCTGTAAGTTGCAAACTACACAAGAAATTTTTCCAGAAGATCATCAAAAGCGTATGGAATTTTGTGAAAATATGATGAATCGGGCTAATGAAAACGAAAGATTTATTGAAAATATTTTGTTTACCGACGAGTGTTCTTTTAACTTACATGGCCCTCACAATCCGTCTGTCACTGTTGGTTACTCTCGGGAGCAGACACATTACTATTCCTTACCAGACACAATGCCCCCAAAAAAGTTAATGTGTGGGCAGGAATTTTAGGCAATTCCATAATTGGTCCATTTTTATCAACGGAAACTTGAATGCGGACAAATATTTAGAACTGTTGAGAAACCAGATAGTTTCAGCTGTTTAACGCCTCAATATAAATTTTGATGACAGTTGGTATCAAGAAGATAGCTGTCCTGCTCACACTGCGATAAGAGTTCAACAGTTTTTGGAAACCACGTTCCCTAGCCGTATTATTAGTGGAAAAGGTATTATGAAATATCCTCCTCGCTCACCTGATATCGCGCCGTACGCCTTTTTTGTTTGGGGATACGTATCCCAGCAAATTTATGGGCACATGCATGAACGTGCTAACAATTTGGACGAACTTCGTGTCAAAATTACAGACTCTTTAAACAGCATCACCTAAGAAATGTTAGAAAACACCCGAACTGAATTTTATCACAGATTGGGTTACTGCCTTCCGCTAGGTGGAGGTCTTTTCGAAAATCTTAGTGTTTTGAAAAAAGTGCATTCTGTTCATTTATAAAAATGTTTGGTTTTTTCAATAAGAATTATAATGCTAAAGTTCAAACCTTCAACTTAAGTTATACTATCAAGGCCGGATTAACCATTAGGCAGAGTAGGCAACTGCCTAGGGGTCCCGCATCGGCTGGAGGCCCCGCTCGCACACAAAAGAAATTGAAAATATTTCATAGATACGTTAATCTAACCAAACGGGTAGATGAGTTATCAAGCCACAGGGGAATGCGATAGTAAAACGGCGTCACCATGACACACTGCCATTTGATAGCGCCGATAGCCGATAAACGTATAGTTAACAGAATGTCTTCTTGTTCATTCTACAAGTGCCACAATAATTTAACTTTTTTTTCGGCGTCAACTCATCGCTGGGCAATTATGCAGAAACATCTCGAAAAAGGTTTACTTATGAAAAAACTGTCCGACACAGGGTGGTGTGCAAGAGCCAACGCGACTAAGGTTTTATCAGAAAGTTACAAGAGTTTCTAAAAAGCTTAGAGTCTATCGCTGACAGTGATACTCAGAGCAATCCACGAGGGTCGGTGTCTATTAAAGGATCGAAAAAAAAGAACATGCCGTAATGGCAATAGTTTGGGCTGCCATACTGGATGGAATCAATGGTGTCGGTATATCTTTACAAAAAACAACTATTGAACTTCGAACGGCAGTCGATCTTTTAAAACCGCTTTTAGATTTTTTGGTA